>NQII01000762.1:645204-684565 GCA_002778355.1 Clitarchus hookeri
TCCTACCCTCTCGAGAGGTATTGACTTGCACCTCACTCCTCTGTCGACCTCTGGTCCAAGTGGTCAACCGCGGGTCACCCTGCGAAAACGTTCTCACAATGACCTACGTCGCGTATCGGTCATACGATGGCTTAACGGTTTGAAGTGTTCTGTTTTCGAATCCCGGATAGGACATTGGAAAGTGTAGATGAGTACCAATAGAGCATATTTCATCAAGGAACAAATGTCTAACGTCCATACGTAACCCGATAATGGCAGTGGCAATGTACAGAGCGGTAATGTAACTCTGTGTACTTGGTGTGTTAACCAGACTATGCGCAGCTCTGTGCCCCTGATAACAGCACCCAGTACCTCACGGCCTCAGTCTCAGTGGTGCTACGTATCTCCAGTACCTGCAGAAATTGTACCGGAATACTTGGGGTGTGACCCTTTAGATGTTCGTGAGGCGATGTGGTTTCAGCAGCACTAAACCCGCCTCATTTCGCCATTGCGATTCACCGGCACCTAATCGTGCGAACCGGAGGTGGATAGGTAGGGGATGTCCCATAGCGTTGCCACNCATTTCGCCATTGCGATTCACCGGCACCTAATCGTGCGAACCGGAGGTGGATAGGTAGGGGATGTCCCATAGCGTTGCCACTAAGCTCACCTGGCATCACACCACTTGACTTCTAGCTGTGAGGCCACATAAAATCGATGGTGTACACACACTTTGAACATACACTGTGAGCCCCACACCTTCTACCCAAATGTGTAAATAAATTATTTAATCGCACTGCCTGTTATCGATTTGTTGTGGTTGNTGAGCCCCACACCTTCTACCCAAATGTGTAAATAAATTATTTAATCGCACTGCCTGTTATCGATTTGTTGTGGTTGCATATCCGTCCCTACTCGTTGCCACTGTTATTAGAATGTTAACTATAGACGCTAGACAATTTGTTCTTTAATTAAATATGAACCATTTATCCTCATTAGATCAAATTTTGAAATTAATTTGCAAAGCACAAGTAAATATGGCCTAATAATATAACCACTAGTATAGCTTTTTCAGTATACCTGCTATCATAATTAGCTCGATTTCATTAGCATAAACAAACAAATACTTGCTCGACTACATTAACTAGTACAGAAATAAATTAGTACCTCACTGGTCTCTTAAAACCTTCATGCTGTCTTATATGTCGACGATATTCTCCGAAGTTCAGCTGGAAGCATCCCTATTACCTCCTCCTCACTCTACCGAGTGGGGTGGCGCAGTGATAACTCACTGGAATCGCATTCGAGAGGACCCGGGCTTGATTCCGGATCACGCCAACCTGGTTTCGGGTTTCCATTGTTTCCCGAAATCACTGAAGGAAATGCTGGGATTGATACTTAACAAAAGAGATGACCGATTCCTTCGCATTCCTTCCCCAATCCGTCTTCCCTGAACAACTTGCTCCTTTTCTAATGACCTCGCTGCCGACGAGGCATAGGGCCCAACTACCTACCTACCTACCTACGCACTCTACATCAATCGTAACGCACTCGCTGTCTGTTTACTATTTTTTTTTCNCCAACTACCTACCTACCTACCTACGCACTCTACATCAATCGTAACGCACTCGCTGTCTGTTTACTATTTTTTTTTCACACCATACATTTTAATGCAATTCACAGACTTCCTGCTCCCACATTTACTTACCACATGCTATCAANTTTTTTTTTCACACCATACATTTTAATGCAATTCACAGACTTCCTGCTCCCACATTTACTTACCACATGCTATCAAGGAGTTACTCTGTTCTTCAGTCTTTCCAGCACAAAAGAACGTGTCTGCATGTTTCTCGGCTGGCAAATTAATGGGACTAATTTTTCTTCTCGGAACACTCGTCCTGCTGCCATAGTGTCGCTGTCTTATATACACTAGCGAGGCACACGTCATGCATGACGAGCAGTCAGCTTATGTCAGCTGCCCAGTAGCACATCAGTGTGACATAAAAGCGCAGTGGTCTAGCACGGTTACCCGCAATGCGTACTGCGCTGGTGACGCGGAGCGAAACATATTACATTATCACCGAAATGTTAACGCCGTCGGCAAGACTACTGTCAGTCTAGTTAATCCTTAATCCGTCCGGTCATGTACTAGTTTTGAGCTCAAGTGTTGTCAGCATGCAATATTTTGTTGTACTCTGTGCGTGTCAAGCGTGTTCTTTGTTAACCAGTGGAAAAAGTGCTGCATGCTCTCAAAAACGACTTATATACAAACTTTTACAAGTACGATTACTCACACGAAAGACTCACATGGGCACTAGACACAGCTTCCTAGATGTGCATGGAACTGGCTACAAGCATCTTTCGTTGGCTACATGGCCACGAGTGAGGACATGGGTAACTGAACGGGTCGATTGAAGGGGCTGCTGCAATAAACAATAAAGTATATTTTTTAAAAATATACAAGCGAAGAAAGGAGTATTTTCAAAACATCATAATAAATAATTGCTATTTTTTGAACACAGTTGGAAAGGAAGTGCATAAAACAAAAATTTGGCATAGAAAATTGTATTTTGTTTATTTGAATATTTAAAACACAAATATTTGTATATAACTTTTCGCACTGACAAAGTTTATAAATGCATATTATATTGTTACAAGTCGCCAGAAGGTCTTCATAAAATAAAATAAAAAAACTAAACTAAACTTTATTATTTATTTATAATGTTATGAAAATGCGCACAACTAATATGTGCAACATATTTAACTGCCTATCTTTACTATAAACACTTATTTTTTCCTTACTGTGAGCTCAATATTTANACTGCCTATCTTTACTATAAACACTTATTTTTTCCTTACTGTGAGCTCAATATTTAATGCCAGTCTCTGCTGTAACTAAATTCATTACTACTGCTTTTATACTACCTACTGTCACTAAATCTTCAGTCATTGTTTACACGTATACGTTAAAAATCTCCACTGGCACACATTAACATCAACACAAATGTCTGCCACCCATGCATCCTCTCCCACTTTCCCATTGTCCAGCTGTTCATTCTCACTTTATATTCATTCGATGATCACAGACTCCACTCGCTGGTCGCTGCGTCGTCACTCGTCGTTCCGATGTTTCCGTACACCTGTCGCTAATGGCCGTACAAGGTTCCAGACTTTCAAAACAGAGGCACGCAGAGGCTTACATAGCTCAGTTGGCCTCACTCAGAAGGTTATTCGCACCATCAGTCGCTCCGAGAAGGGTCGGGAAAGATGGGCCATGGCCAGAACATTCGCGCAACGACTATCCAAAACACTCAATCTTCCAAGGACGGGAGGTAACATCAGTCCCGACAGCGCTATCATGGCTCGTGTTAGCGATATCGTGCTCTCTTTGTTATTCTGCCCGCTCTTCTCCGCTTACCGGTGATGCCTTTGGAGTACAGCGCTTCACGTGCCCGAGGGTAACAAGAGGGGAAGGGGACAAAGGAAAGGACGCGGAGCGGCAGCATGCAACAATATTGTAAATGTTGTTTGTATTAGATAATATATTTGTGTTATATATGACAACCACATTACACAGTATTTAAATATTTGCAGTCAATTTAGCTTATGCTATTTTTATTTTAAATACGTTTACACAAATTTCTTATCACCAATGTTTAGGGAGATTACTATAAATATGTGGGAGTCGAAACATACATTTTTTATTTCTAGCAAGATGAGTTAAATCTTTGCTATATTATAATACTTTTCGTCGCTGTTAACGTTGTTATTATAAAACGTTATGCATGCCATTCAATATATGTCCGTTTAACAGAAAATTTCTGACTACTCTTCACTCGTCATCAAAAATTTTTTCGTTTGCTCTATTCAGGTTCTCATAGAATGGTAAATATATTGGCGGAACATATTTTTGAGTAGGATTCATAACAACATGTTATTATTAGAATATAAAAGGGAAGACGTATTACATGTGTTGGCTATGCTTAAAATACATAACCTCCAAGAGGAACTTTCAAAATCTTGCATACATCTATTTCACTTTCGACAAAAGCATGGCTTTTACTGACAAAAACATCATCTGGATATTTTTCATCATAGATAAACATCTTGTATTGTCATATTGAGAACTCCCTTCTCATGTATGATGAACGTTTCTTAAAATATAATTGACGTTTCGTTTCTAAATCCACCTTATCTTCATGTGAAAAACGATGAACATGGAAGTCTTTCTCAACCCTCTCTATGAGCACTTTATACTACTGTTCCGGTGTATATACTACCTTATTAAACTCTCATTGTTCTGTGCTGCGCAGTTATGAATANGCATACATCTATTTCACTTTCGACAAAAGCATGGCTTTTACTGACAAAAACATCATCTGGATATTTTTCATCATATATAAACATCTTGTATTGTCATATTGAGAACTCCCTTCTCATGTATGATGAACGTTTCTTAAAATATAATTGACGTTTCGTTTCTAAATCCACCTTATCTTCATGTGAAAAACGATGAACATGGAAGTCTTTCTCAACCCTCTCTATGGGCACTTTATACTACTGTTCCGGTGTATATACTACCTTATTAAACTCTCATTGTTCTGTGCTGCGCAGTTATGAATANGCACTTTATACTACTGTTCCGGTGTATATACTACCTTATTAAACTCTCATTGTTCTGTGCTGCGCAGTTATGAATAGAGTGATATAAAGTAAGTGCATCTTATCTTAACTGAGTTCTCATATCCATAAATGAAGAAATTTCATTTACCATTAATATCAATAAAACAGAGATAAAATAGGTGCGATGGTAAAACCTAATAAGAAATAGTTCTCGTCCAAAATGTAATTTAACTGAGTGAGCACAAATGCGGTGCGTTGCATCTTTGGTGAAATTTTCAAAACTTAGTTAAGCCTTGTTTGCATAAGATGGAAGAGTAACATTAAAGTAGAACTTTGGCAGGGCTTCAGAAAAGTTAGACGTGGCCAGGAATGGTGTATATACTTCTCACCGCGTACTTCTGGCGATGCAGCAACTTGATGCGATTTGGCTGCTTTGTTTTTCGAAAGCTGGCAATTTTTGGAAATGCAAGTCGGACTCACCCATACTGGATAAATCGGTAAATTTCTGAGATGTTTACGTTTTCTCCAATGTTGTACTGTTATGTTTTGAAGTTGGTAAACTTGTTTCAGACCTCCTCCGGTATGCAGCGGCGTCTGCGTTATAAAATATTTTTCTCAGCGGAGAATTTCGTAACAGGGCGTTTAACTGTGCATTTCAGGGGAAAATGATTTATTATTAATTGTTTTGGACGAAGCGGATTTTGAACACAGTGTTCCAGCTCATGACTCTAAACACTGTACCTAATTCCGATCCTCGTAGACTAGTTGTGTGGTCACTGAGTTATGATGTGTGTCCAGTGCCTCTGTAAGAACCAGTTGTGCTGACTAATAAGTCGTTGAATAATTCGCAAACTTAACAATTTCACACAAAAAGAAGTAAACTGAACGTTTTATTAACTGGCAAAATATGTAAGTTAAATTTTTCAGTAAATTTGTAATGTTTGAAGTGATGTTGTGTGTTAATGTTTGTTTTGCTACCTTTTCATATTTGATAGCGTAAGTGTGAGTGGCGTGAACATCCTAACCACAGCCTTTAAACGCTTCATGTCGTCTTTGACACTGAACACTTAAAAATACAGAGGTGAAGCAGCCGATTGTACAGCGAACTCCAGCCGCACACGCCAGCAAAATGGCGTCCCTGGTCAGCAAACGTGTTGGAACGCCGTTCGCCAATCAGCGCCTCGTAACTTACTTACCAACCGACAGTCGAGCCAAAGGGAATCTTTCAAATGAGTACGTTCATATCAAAGAAATCGCCACGCCTTTTTCACTTTTGCGTACCCACCTGTTCTGTGCTTTGGCATTTCTCCCTCGTAAACCCAAAACTACAGGTGATATGGATTTTTTTTTTAAGTACAGAGCCCAGCTACTGTTTGCGCCAGATGTTGTGGCACTTGCTTGAGCGTGGTGCGGTGGGTTGCTGGGGAGAGGGGGAACAACTACGTGCGCAGCTACGTCTTTGTATCATCCGACCTGGAAATATTGTTCTATCGCAAGCAGTTCAGCTGCTTAAGTCGTTTACGATAGACGACAGTGAATGTTCAGGAACATATAAAAGGTTATTCATAAGAGTGAAAGGGAAGTAGTAAAACGTATGGGTAGGTGTCGTAACCGCTAGGCTAAAAACAAGTGTTCAGGCATATCAATAAAAAAAAGCAACTGAGAGTAACCAACTATTCTGGAATCAGTCAAATGTATGTCCTAAGGATAATGAAACAGTGCAAAAAACACCCCAACGAACCGCAAGCTACACATAAGGGGAAAAAATGGCATACGAAATATCGCGCTAGTATTAGAATACGTAAAAAACTTAGTTCCTGCGTGTAAAAATTTACTGTTACAACGGAGTTACATGTAACAAGTATAACACCTATAATCTGAAAGTTAACATCAAGCGTTCCACTTACTAGGACGTATTTTTTGTGTCCATGGCCGGGAAGCGCGGGAGCTCTGAGGACGACCCATGCACGTGCATCACAAGTCAGGTTGTCTCTATGCGCATTCTTACCTTCAGCAACTCGCCTACACGAGACACTTTAATATCACTTAATAAAATATTTGTAAAATTCTATGATTACAAAAAATTGAGTAAAAATGTCTGTAGCATCTATTATCTTGTCGTGCATTTACTTCGGAGTCTTCATTTACAATTACCACAAACCAGTATGGTAAAAACTGAATTTTCAACCATGCACCAGAACAGTAATGCATGTGGACAGCTTTGTTAGGCGTGATCGGCGTACATGTGAACTGAACTAGGCTTTAGTGTGGAATCATTTAGCAAAAACCATTGGAAAATGTTTTTAGTTAAGAGTTTAGATAACAGGGCCGTTACTAATTCTGCCTACTACAGCGCCTGGCCGTGTCCAGCTCTATTACTGTAGGACTAGGGAGCTCAAGTGCCACGACGTCTGGCGCGGACAGTACTTTTCTCGTATCGCAGACCGCATTCCCGTATACTGGCCGTACATTTACCTAAAATTCCCGTGAATATGTGGAAATTTTTTGCAGCGTATAAATACTCAAGCCATTGTTTACGTGATCACGAAAAGTGATCTTATACATGATTAATTTCGCAAGTTTCTCATTAATCATCTATCATCTACACAATTTTATTTATACCCCTAATTTTTGTTAGCGCCAAGTTCTATCGCTGAAACTTACTTTTACTATCTCGACTGAAGTGGCCCCTCCTTGAACTAAACAGGTTAGGCATTATCTTACGACAAGTATGTTACGCACTTGAATCCTGAATAAAACATGGAAATGTGTTCTTTTTTAACGGTGCTTTGATTTATGATAATTTAGTAGGCTTATATAGTGGCCTCTCTTCCGGCAATTTGCTTACTAACAGAAAACGGGGATGTCAATAAAAGCATGTTTTTATTTTTGTACTAAGTCGCATCATTATTTAAGTATTTGTAGGTCAACTGACTTTACAAACTGTCCAAGTATGACGAAATATTTGTCACTTCTCTATAGGATTTGCAATTTTTTGAGTGGCGTAAAATGTGTATTTGGCTAACTATACTATTTAGTGAAATATGCTTCAGCACATTTCGATGTGATGAGCCTTCGCTGTTGCGTGGGTAGTTCTAAAAATTATCTTTATATTAAAGTTTAAGTAAAAAATTAATTTTCACAAACATGCCTTCTTGCAAATATGAATGTGTGATAATCATTTCATTAAAGAATTGACTTAAGTGTCACTCAGTATAGCACCGTAGATGATAATTTAATTTGCATATCCTGTAATCTGTGTCACACCAGTCTAAAATGTCGATCAAATTTGCAAAAGTTATGGCTTGTGGTGAAGTTTTGAGCATGAAAATACAGAAAATGTGCACTGTGTCAGCCTTAAAACGTTATATTAGATTCTTTCTCGCTCCTAAGGCGATCGCCAAAAGCTTTAGAAAAAGTTACGCGCAGTCAGAGACTGCAGTGATACTTAATGTACATTTGGCAAAGAACGCAACTTGTTTTGCAACTTTATAGGAGAGATCGTTACACGATTGGCGCCGTAAATAACCACTGATGTGGTGGTCTGGCAACGTAAAACTCCGTGCAAGATGTTAAAACTTCCAATTTACAACATTTACTGTCGTAAAGATCAACTTTTTATTGCTGTAACCAAATTACATCTTTTTTCCAGATTAATCTACTTTGAACATTATCAGGAAATAACACAGAAATTGTTAAAATACAAATACACTAAATCCCCAAAACCCAACACTTCCATGAAAACCGGTCTGTATTTTTTTATGTAGGCTTTTTCGTTCGCCTTCTCTTATGCGTCTTGTGAGTCATTAATTTTGCCTTTAAAAAAATTGTATAAATTCGCGTATTTCTGCGAAGGACGATACCATCTGTCGCTTTCAGTGTGACTTTTTAAAAACCTGACATTACCCTTGCAGCCATATGTACTGGATGGAACCTATTGTATTTTCATTACTTTATAACTGTGTGAAATTGTTATCGGCAGAATTAATCCCATTAAGATTGATTCTTAATTTTTTGAAAACACATGACTTTTGAAAAGAAAAAAAATTTTTATAATCTGCTTTAATCCATGTGTGCCTGTGTTTGTGTGTGTTTCTAACCGTCTCCTCTTGAAGATTTCTGAGTACCAGCTAACTCAGCCACTCATCTAACGTGCCTTATCGATACGAGGAGAAACTTCCTGTTTCGTATTTATTAATTGTTTCTTGTTTTGTAATGACTATTCCGATAAACATTCTTTTCATTATGTCTCCCGAGTTATTTATTATTCGACCTATAAAAATTTATTTTACAAAAGAAATAGAAAAACCGAAAACCTGCATATTTTTGGGCGTATGCCGATAAAAAAATTTCAACTTAACTAGCAAAAAGCAAGTTGATTGATATTTTCGGTTTGTGAATCATACGCATTATTATTTGCATTCATTCTTTGCCGTTTCATTCCAATTTCCGAACATGTTATACTTCCAGTTTCATGATTTTCCTCTAAGCTGCAAATCTAACACTAAAAATTGTTATTCATATAATAATTTTAATGCAGGTTATATGGCGTATTCACTGAAATAATAATACGGTATTAATATAAATCAAGGAAAAAAGTCCTAGAAATTACTACTTTTGCAAATATAACATCAAAAGAAATGAGTTTAATATTTAAATGGATGTTTTTTTTTAATTTTTATATAACGTATATAAAACATTTTGTAAATTAATGACTTCATTTTTACAGTATTTTCCCAACCAGTTGTATCTCTCGGTAAGCCAAGGGGTTTTGGCTGAGTCTCACCCATACTTGTATCAAATCAGTTTGTCTGTATGAAAACTTGAAATACAATCATGATGCAGCCATCTGGCCTTGATCTCTATCACGTACCTGTATCTCTCTTATGTATCTTTCAGTTTAACGCCCATGAGTCTTTTATTAATCGTTTAGAGTTGGTTCCGGTAGTAAAATTTCTTGACATCCAGTCGGCTGTTATAATCCATTCATGGTTACTTCCAAATTTTTTGAAGCCCTGCTGAAGTTCTACTTTCAGGCTATTCCCTTACTTAATATAAACAAAGTTTGGAAAATTACACCAAAGGCACAAAAAACCACATTCGTGAGCACCCATTTTCAATAATATTTTGCACGAGAACTATTTATTACTAGGCATTACCAACATACCTATCTTTCTCTATTTTTATTTTATATTAATTAGTAACAAAATATTATTATTTATCGATACAATATGAGTAAAGTTCAATTTAACTAAAAATTAAATACTTTTAAGTTGCGAACAGAAGTATAAAACGCTTGTGATACGTGAAATTTTTAGGCAACAACCAAACATTACATCCATGGGGTGAGTTTTTAAAGGTTTAATTGAAAAAAGTGTGTAAGATTATGTGAATAGACTATACCACCTGTATTTCACATATACCGCATTAAAAAAGCAAGTGAAGAAGGTCACAGTAATGGTGGATGTAAAGTGTCTTCGTCAGTAGAGAAAGTCATCTGGTTTCAAGTTTGTCGCACGAGTTGAAATTCCAGTCAGTAAATGAGTAGTTTAAAAACTTCACCCTCTTGGGTTCTGTAGATTGCGAAGAACGACAGGACATGAAAAAAAGCGATATCGATAACCTTGAGATTGCTGGTGATAGAAAATATGAAAGCATCAAGCTAACATTTCCGGTTTCTAATATTTAAGTAATCTATGGGCATCATTGTACCTGAAGTTTGCACGACTCTTGTGGAACAACAAAAAATGTATGTTCTTATACGTAACTGAACTCTTGATCATGTTTTATAATTTTATCATACCACATAATAACTATTATCAATGTTATAAGGCAAAACTTTGTATTGAAAGAATATAAAGCACTTTTAAAAAATGCATTACTTATATATCTGTCATACTGAGACAGTTATCTGAAGCAGCGAGGGAATTGGAAGCAGAACTGCCCTTAGAAGGAATGATGCGGTCATGAATCCGTTGTAGACGTTGCGGCTTGTGAAAATACGTTCTCACTTGCATGGTGAGAATGTTGTTGTACAAATGTAACTACTCAGATTACATCTTCTTAGTTGAGTCCTCGCATATTTATGGAACACCCTGGCTTCGTCGCTACAAAGAGGTTTGAATGACAACTAGGCTTTCATCACTGATATCATTGCTATAATTTTTTCATGGTAAAGTGAGCACTTTTGAAAGCCGTTCTTAAAAGGTTTTTCATCTTATTTGCATATTTTCGCCAGTTGTTAATATAAAAATTGCCACGTGGCTAATAAATACAGTGTATACACTTCGCAGCTCTCAAAAGTTAAGGTTTGAGGCTACAATAACATTACTTTTTCTGGTTATTTTGCTTGCCGAGAGCCTAAGAAAGTGTTAACTTTACCGTGATTATATTCTACTATTCTGAAAAATTCAGGACGTTTTTTCCAGAAGGCCATCACTCATAGTTAACTGATAGGGTCTTTAGCGTTGAAGTTTCTTCTGAAAGTTCGGTTTTGTTTGAGCCAGNTGTAACTACTCAGATTACATCTTCTTAGTTGAGTCCTCGCATATTTATGGAACACCCTGGCTTCGTCGCTACAAAAAGGTTTGAATGACAACTAGGCTTTCATCACTGATATCATTGCTATAATTTTTTCATGGTAAAGTGAGCACTTTTGAAAGCCGTTCTTAAAAGTTTTTCATCTTATTTGCATATTTTCGCCAGTTGTTAATATAAAAATTGCCACGTGGCTAATAAATACAGTGTATACACTTTGCAGCTCTCAAAAGTTAAGGTTTGAGGCTACAATAACATTACTTTTTCTGGTTATTTTGCTTGCCGAGAGCCTAAGAAAGTGTTAACTTTACCGTGATTATATTCTACTATTCTGAAAAATTCAGGACGTTTTTTCCAGACGGCCATCACTCATAGTTAACTGATAGGGTCTTTAGCGTTGAAGTTTCTTCTGAAAGTTCGGTTTTGTTTGAGCCAGNGGCCATCACTCATAGTTAACTGATAGGGTCTTTAGCGTTGAAGTTTCTTCTGAAAGTTCGGTTTTGTTTGAGCCAGGTGTTTGAGATACTCTTTCGTTGGTTTTTAACATTTTTGTACGCATTTGCTGCATCTATCGCCGCCTGAAAGAAAATACGTCACCATTTACTGCAGCAGGGTGGGAATTTTAATCAATTTTTGTCGTAAGTATTCTACTTTTATAAGCACTTTCGAAACATCTGTGTAGGATATACGTTTCTACTACGATTAACGTCTCCATGTACCAACTGACTATTCATGCGCCATTCAGCGAAAACCGTGAGAATTGTTCAGGAAAGTGAACATATTGATAATATTCAAATGCATGCTCTTGTGAGTAAAACATAAGAAACAGTGACATCAGTAGCAGTCAATTCAGTAGTTATGCTCTCAATACAACGTCAAAGCGTGGAACTATTTTTGGTCATTCGCTGCCAACTTAAATAGGAGCCTGCATGCCAGTGCGATGTATGTAGTTACGGGCAGTGTTTTTTTTTTCAAAGGTTGATTTCAAAAGTGCTTACTTTACCGTGAACAGCCTTTAGTAAATGTACGAAGAACGTTGCTATTGTAAAGGGTCAACTATTATATTTTTAAAATTTTATCAACTTTTGTACAGAACGTAGTTTCAAAATACCGTTTCAGTTCTCTGCGCAAAACTGTTGGTCAGCGTGCAAGTAACGTGTAACTTGTTTAGTTATGAAATAAATGAAAAAAAATCAAGCACCCAAAAGTTAATGATTACAGCAACGCTGAGATGCTTAACTAACTGAGATGTTTTTCGTTCTCCAAGAAAGGAGAAGAAATGTTCTTGGGTTGTGTATAATAATTTTGAAGAACTATGAAATTGTTGTCACACACTTGGCAAAATCAATTGAAAACATGTACTAACGGTGTTCGTTCATAAANTGAAGAACTATGAAATTGTTGTCACACACTTGGCAAAATCAATTGAAAACATGTACTAACGGTGTTCGTTCATAAGTGGCATTGAGCTTTATTCCTAAAATAAAAAAAGCATTTTGCCACTAGCGGATGCAAACTACAAATTTTTGTTCGCATACGCGCATTGTTATATATTCTGTGATGACGAACGTGTTGATCGCTAACCTATAATGGTATAAACATTTGGCAGTACTTTTTTTTATATCTACGTCATTCAAAAGATGCAATAAGACGCATTGGAGGAGAACCTTTCTTCTGCAGTGAGAAAAGTGTTTGTTAAAGCTAACAACATTACTTTTCCCTTTAATTTTTGTATTTTATCAAATAAAAAGATAATAGTTGCTTACAAAATATATAAATGAATAAAATTTCCATTTAAAAAANTGAAGAACTATGAAATTGTTGTCACACACTTGGCAAAATCAATTGAAAACATGTACTAACGGTGTTCGTTCATAAATGGCATTGAGCTTTATTCCTAAAATAAAAAAGCATTTTGCCACTAGCGGATGCAAACTACAAATTTGTGTTCGCATACGCGCATTGTTATATATTCTGTGATGACGAACGTGTTGATCGCTAACCTATAATGGTATAAACATTTGGCAGTACTTTTTTTTTATATCTACGTCATTCAAAAGATGCAATAAGACGCATTGGAGGTGAATCTTTTTCTGCAGTGAGAAAAGTGTTTGTTAAAGCTAACAACATTACTTTTCCCTTTACTTTTTGTATTTTATCAAATAAAAAGATAATAGTTGCTTACAAAATATATAAATGAATAAAATTTCCATTTAAAAAANTTTTTGTATTTTATCAAATAAAAAGATAATAGTTGCTTACAAAATATATAAATGAATAAAATTTCCATTTAAAAAAAGGTTTTCATCTTTGAACTGAAATCATAAAATCTCAGTGTTGACACAACAAAACACGCCTGAGAGATTTATTTAGTTAAGTCAACTCCACGTATTAGTTTGATCTATAAAAGTTCTTCTGTCGTGTTCGCGACGTTATCGCTACGTGTTGCTCGGAAAAAAACTGCTCAGTGGTTCATTGTGCTTGGAAACTTAAGTGGTGTGTTCTCAAAACCTTGTTGGTTGTCACGTAGACTGCTTTTCTTAACATGTGGAGATCTGGCTAGGAGTAGTTAGTTCTTATATTGGTTAATATTTAGTATGTTCTGTGATATACGAACATGCAGACACCGATAAGAGAATGCCCTACAGTACAGCACTAGACAAAGCGAAGTATCTAATTTCTTTTGAGATAAGTACTACGCATTCATCAAAACTCTAAAAGTTCGCTCTCTTCTCTTTTACCGGACGACGACCGTACACTGTTTTGCTCTTTGAGAACGCCTATAATTCTTCGTTAAAGTTTCATGAAAATTCAAGTTATCATTATTATTCACATTTCGCTTAATATATCTTATATGGAAATTTATGTGTTTTGCTGGTGCGTGCAAAGATTCCGGTCTTACGAGAATTCATCGGTTTAATATTTTTATGCAAAAAGAAAAAATAAATTAAAAGAGTTTTCTGGAAACAACATACTATAAAGAGGCACGACAAATTCTGGTCAATTTTAAAGAAGTTTCCCCTGTCACTATCTACAGTTCGGTTGCTCGATGCCGAAACACACGGATATGAAATATGTTATGACCTGGAATATATTTAATCGACATAACAACCTCTTTATTTAGCCCCTTCGTAAATTACCCCTGTTGATTTCTCCCGATTAAAATGTGGCAGAAAAACTATTTGAGACCGTCACTAGCCAAGCCATGCTCACTTNCCCCTGTTGATTTCTCCCGATTAAAATGTGGCAGAAAAACTATTTGAGACCGTCACTAGCCAAGCCATGCTCACTTTGGACGGCCATGAGTCCAAAACCTGTCCACTGGTGAGTCAACCTTCCATATTTCTGCGTATTTCAAGTTGCTCGCTTAAAACCATGCTCACATTTAGCGACTGATANCCATGAGTCCAAAACCTGTCCACTGGTGAGTCAACCTTCCATATTTCTGCGTATTTCAAGTTGCTCGCTTAAAACCATGCTCACATTTAGCGACTGATATTGCTAACAAATTCCACACAGAGTGGAAATTTTTTCTGGACCAAGGCAGTTTCTGACCAGTAACTTTTATATCCAAATATCCTAGTCGAATTCTTAATTACAAATTTACTCCTAACTTACTTGGACCTGCGTGAGAGAATATAATGTGTCACATTTAATTTCATGGCGTCACTCGTAAGTCTCCGGAATTCAGTTCACTAAACTAAGTGGTATTCCGACACCTTGCCCGGTTTGAAATGTGTTTTTCACAGTTTGTGAACATGTTTTAAACGTTCCCTATATATATTGACCTGAAAATAAATGCAGAGTTAATCATTATTAAAGATATCACCTTGAATANTTTTAAACGTTCCCTATATATATTGACCTGAAAATAAATGCAGAGTTAATCATTATTAAAGATATCACCTTGAATAGTATTTTTATGAGTATGTGGTAATTAGCGTTCTTCTGTCTTAATTTGGCACACCTGCGACATCATCACGCAAAAAATAAAAGCGAGTTATTCCTGTGAGGGCGCGGTGCGATAGGAGTTTGGGTTTTACATTTGCCTCGTTAGAAGACTGGCCGGGACGGTACGCAGGGTGTCATTAATTTCCTCTGAGCCTTTCTCTCCACACTGATGTTTCCTACAGGAAGAGGGGGGAGAATAAAGTAGGAAATAAGCGATGCAAATAACGGTATATTTCACCCCCTGGCCATCAACTACGTCCACGCTAATTCGGCGGGGGGCCAATACGCTTCGCAGCTGTAGCTACACCAGCAAGTGCCATAGCATTTGCCTTTCTTTCTTTCTTTTTTTCGTCCCACGAGGGCGTCGCACCCTTTCGCAAATGTATCTCCTCTGGGCGAGTAGTCGGCCGAGTTTTAATGAAATCCGCCGTGGAACATATTGACAAACACTCCATTATTCAATTTAATTAGTTGGTGAAGGAGGTAGGGGGAGGAGATGGAGGTGCTCATGGGAGGGTGCAAAGTAAGAAATATATGCGCCGAGTAAGTCGGAACACCAGTAAGCCGACCATTTTTCATCCCCCTCCCCGGCCCCCCTTGCAGTTGGGGCGCGTATTTTTGACTCGGTTTTCCCTCTCGGCCCCGACACAATCACACCGAGAGTTGGGGGGGTGTGATTTATGACCTTCGCCGAGCTGCCAACAGGTAGCCGAGGAGCCTGGTCCGNATCACACCGAGAGTTGGGGGGGTGTGATTTATGACCTTCGCCGAGCTGCCAACAGGTAGCCGAGGAGCCTGGTCCGGGGGCGAAGAGAGGGGATCGGCGAAAGGGATTTGGCGGAGGAAAGAGGCCGTTAAATTATGAACGAGCAGAAGAAAAGGGTTTACGGCGGGATGGGAGAGAAAGTGAAGGATAAACAAGGCTATTTGTCTTGTAACAGTTTGAAGAATAAAGCCTTCGTGCCGAATTAAATAATACAACTGGAAAGCTTTCAGCCAGGGAATGGCTCGCACCTACCACGTCGAGAACACGGATGGNGCCGAATTAAATAATACAACTGGAAAGCTTTCAGCCAGGGAATGGCTCGCACCTACCACGTCGAGAACACGGATGGAGAGTTCGTTACCTCCTTGATTTTTTTTGGACAGTTATTGAACAGCCTTGCTGGAGCACTTTCATTTGAAACGAATCAGGAAAGCTGGTAAATTTTCTCTAGAGTTTATCTCTAAACCATACCTAGTTGATTGCACTATGAAAGTACAGCACTTAATGTAGGGTACACGTGAAGTCTCAAATCCGAGTGCCATAAGCATAAGCACCAGGAGCGTTTAAGCGAGGAAGTGTATTGCAAAAAATCTGTCTATGTGCGCGTGAAATTGTTTGTACAGTACGTGTATACATGTAAAATGGAGTATACATATACACGTAAAATCTCAAGGATTTGTATTTTTTTGGGATACTTATTTATAATTCGCCCTGAGTATATTACTCCCTGTTTGTCTGTCTATATGCCAAATCGGAGATGAAACGACGTAATAATTTATTTTACTGAAGCATATTGCGCATAATCAGTGAACTACTGAAGTCTGTAGGTCAGCGTAATTTAGTTTCAGCGTGACAGAAGTTACCATAATTTTGATTTTAAACTCTGTCTAGCCCTGGTAAAAAATAGCCGCCTGTGCAAATAACATGGTTGCTTTTGCATTCACAAAAACATTTCTAATAAAAACAACTTAAATCTGAATAACAAAACTCCAGTTTATTAAGTTTAAAGCGAACTCTCAGAAACTTCTTTCCTAGCCATTATACAATATAGAAACTGGATGTTTTAAAAGGCACGTAGAGGTTTAATAGGGGGGCAAAAGTGCTGTTTATAACACTGAAAGGCTGACGCCCAGCTTCATGGCTGTATAGTTAGTGTGCAATACCTATTGTTATTTTTTCAAGAGAGGTTCAACGTCATAACAATAATAAAAAAGTATTTATCAGCACGAAACATCTGCCATCCGTGACTGAAAGTAGTAACTTTAACTCCTATAAATTTGATTTTGGTGAACCATAAATTCAAGGGTACNTCTGCCATCCGTGACTGAAAGTAGTAACTTTAACTCCTATAAATTTGATATTGGTGAACCATAAATTCAAGGGTACTCGTTGGGTGACTTGCAAATCTCTTTTGGCTTGGATATCAAACAGTTTCTTGATGGATTTTGACATATTTATATGCTGTTTTAGCTATGCATTAGTGAGGAGAAAATTGCGTTCGTTTACCACACTTTGGTGAGTCAAACAACGTAAGGTTGACCAGTCTACACCGTATCGAGTTACAATCAAATAGTACTACGAAGCCATCAATATAGTCGCCAAACTTTCTGAAGGTAACGTGTACATAAAAATAAAACAAGTATTCAGTATGGATGAATTCGGCATCTCATTTTTTTAAAGCCAACAGTTTAAAACTGTGAAAGTGCCAATTTTTAAAATACATGTTAAAGTTATTTTATGCTTCTGTGCCTTTTTATAGGCGATAACGTGATAACAAATACCAATAATATGAAAATAATATTCATAATCATTTTTTTTGCGTAAATATGGAATTTTAGGCAAAAATGTTTAGTTAGTACACATTCAAAACAGTTATTTTAACAGAGTTTCTTGAGCCAATTTTTTTATTGACATCTAAGGTGTGCCATGTTTGAATTGCTTTGAGATCTGACATTTGGTTCACCTGCAGTAAGGTTTAACTTATTGCTATTTTGACTTTAAATTCACGGAGTAATTTTTTAAAGGTTTGGTTCAAAAAGTGTGAAAAAACTGATAGTGGATTATGGACAATTTCGGTTAATATAAAATAAAAATTGGAAGCCCGGCCGAGCGCTACGCTGTAGCAACCTCAGCTAATGCGACTACTGATTAAACGTAAATGTTTTATGCATTAAATCATGGAAAATTTGAGCAAATGAATATTTCCAGTTTTACAGCTTTACTTATTAGTTTTCTGTTGAATTTGTTTTATTAGGATATTATACCGTTATTGAGTATCAATAAATCACTAACAAATACTGTTACTATTTCAATTGTCACAAAACATACAAACAAACTCTCCATCTGTAATTTCGATCGAAGATAGTCATGAGTGTCCAAACACATATAAACAGTCGATTAATCTAAATATTTTGTTGAAAGTCTATTTCAATTTGACCCAACAAATAAGTTTTGTTAATTCAAGCGCGTACTTTGTTATACGAACAAACTTAATTTGGTTCCTTACAAGTTTTGTTTACTCAACAACGTAATGTGTTCGGGAAACTAAATATATTTTTGGCCCCATTCACACATGTATTTTATTGGCTGTAACAATCGCCTCTCTCAGGTACATCGTAACACATTTCTTTCAGGCCATTATTTAATATCACAACGGAAAATAATGTAATTAGCTAAATATGTCTAAAATAATGTTAGACTCTATCGGGTTTAAGACTACGAAGCGAGAATTACTTTGAATTGGCACCGTGCAGGTGGGGGCCCACGGCTGCTGGTGGAAATTTTGGGTGTGAGGTTTCGAAGCATTATTTCTCGTGACTCCGATGTGCTAGCGTTCTGATTCTGGCACCAAACTAAACATCTCTCCTTCATCTGCCTATTTTATGTCATACAAGCCAAGTATCATTTAAAAAAAAAATGTTATTCCCTTATCCCAAACAAAATGTTACCCGCTAACGCAGACGTATTTACCTGAAATCCAAACTCGTGTCCACGACAAAGCCACACACCGATTTTATTCTTGCCATAGAATGTTTCTAATGTTTCTTTGCAACTCTGTTCCAAACCAATTTAATCTAAACCTGTCCATTCTTCACGGTATCTGGGGCCGCGGTGGTGCAGTAGTTCGACTGCACGCCTCCCACCTAGGCGAACCGGGTTCGATTCCTGCCTGGGTCGCTCCCGAATATTCGCATGTGGGAATCGTGCCGGACGATACCGCTGGTTGGCGGGTTTTCTTTAGGAAATCACGTTTCCTTCGCCCTTACATTCTGGCGCTGCTCCTTACTCCTCTCACTTCGCCCTCATCGGCTCTCAAGACTCGATGTTAAGAGCCGCCAGAATCTCCCCACTCCATTCACGGTACCTGGGAATGAGAATTCTGCTCCTCGGGTACGTACCAACCAACCCCTCTTGGTAATAGTCTCGGTAATTTCATCCATGTTGACCCTGCTTCTAGCGTGAGGAATGTGCGGATGTTATTTGTATTTAAGTACGTGTCTTGAAAACTTCAGTGAACTGAGTATAATCTGTTCACTGTTAACTGAGCACTTTTGAAAGCTCTGCTTTGGACATTCTTTTTTCAGAATAATTTGTATCCTTCCGCCACACATAAAAATAATATTGCCATAGACCCGATCACTTTATTTGTAAGTCGATACATTACGTGAAATAGTTGAGAACACAAATACGTTACTAATAAAATTACTTTTATTCATAAGTGTGTAAAACCAGTAAAGACTAGGCATTTTGTGGCCACAAATCTAAAACTCATACTTTCAAAAACACGTTAAACGTGGACCTATTTTTCATACGGCTTTGCCAAAATTATCTGGGAACATAGTAGTCAGTGTGTCCGGTACAATACGTGCAGTTAGGGGCAAACATGTTTTGTAAGGTTTATATTTTCAAAATTGCTTAGTTCGCGAACGAGCCATACTGAATAAACACACAACATTTCTACCTGACGTACTGAGTGTGTTGGGCCTTACGGTAGTTCGTCTGCATTGAATTCGTCTGATTTTGGGTTCGATACCGGTCAGCGCACTGGAGGTAGTTTCCTCTTAGTCGTTTCCTATTCACGTTCCATGTGAGTTCATCTCATTAATCACCACCGTTACTCAGAAATGCAGTATCATCTTACTCTTTGAGTGGGAGGGAAGGAGGAAAGGCAGAAGAGAAAACCTCTGCTTTCATATGTCAATAAATGTAACGTGGTCCCATTTTAATTTTATTGAGTTAATTATTCATTAACCAGAATTAGGGCATTTCTTGAAACATCATGCTGTTCCAATGTAACGGTATTCTGAAAATATGACACCCGGGATGCTTGCACAAATAATAATATCCTATAAATAATATATTCCATTAATAATAACTGCATCACCTGGTAGGTGCAGCCCTTCGTAAAATGTAAGATCGCTAGGTAAGTTTGTGTGGCTTTCGTTACTAAAGAATGCTGCTACAAATAGGCACTCGTTCATGCTTAAGGCGGTCCCCTATATAGTCAAACGGTTACGTCCAACTTTTATGAAGCCTTGTTAAAGTTATACTTTCCTGATATTCCTCCACCTCATGCAAACAAAATTTAGTGGAGTCAACAAAATTACATTAAAGGGACGACGCACCTCATACGTGCGAAATCACTTTAATAATATTTTGGATTAGAACTATTTATTTCTAAGCATTACCAACACACCCATTTTCTCT
The DNA here is from genome assembly GCA_002778355.1 of Clitarchus hookeri. Taxonomy (NCBI): domain Eukaryota; kingdom Metazoa; phylum Arthropoda; class Insecta; order Phasmatodea; family Phasmatidae; genus Clitarchus; species Clitarchus hookeri. Next base: position 665,771 of record NQII01000762.1, read on the forward strand.
TTGTTCTATTCATGTTAGTAATAATTGAAATGTTATAATTTATACATAAATTATAAGTAAAATTTCAATTTAACCAAAAACAAAGTAATTTTATATTAACACAAGTATAAAACGCTTGTAATAAATTACATATAAAGAAAAAACCTATCACGTCATACATGGGGCAATTTTTCAAAGATTTAATGCAAAAAATGTGAAGGAACCGTTAATAGACTATGAATAGACTATACACCTGGCGCTTGAACAGTGTTACAGCATGTTTGAAAATATCGTTCTTTTTGACGAAGCCATTAAAAGTTTCTACAATACGTAAACGTGCGAAAAGAAAAATAACCCAGGCGGAGATGGAATCGTACTTTCAAGAAAATGCGCATGGTATAAATAATATTTCGGAGCCCTCCAATATCGTTAAAAAAAGGCTTATCCAGGCTGCTATATCTTAAAACATACTACCCGGACACGAGAATATATACGATAGGAGCCTGCGTTGAATCTCGCTACATTCTTTCCACGTTTAAGTCCCACAGTCAAAACCAACACTGCAAAAACACTGCACGAGAGTACAAAGCCGTGCGCCTAGTGGCGATGGAGCACTTGAAATGCGTGACAGTGTCGACCCTCTTCTTCCAAGTCTCAAAAGTGAAAATAACTCCAGATAGACGACCACCTAAATCAGTGTCAGCACAAATTATTCATAAACTCATGGATAACAATTTTAAAGAAATACATACCACATGTAAAATATGTTACAAATATATTTTTAGGAATTCTTAAGGCAATTGTTTTAATATTTTATACTTCCCTCCCTCAGGCTTTCTTTAATCCCTAAGTGACATGGCGAACTTTTTTCATAAATGGTAGAAATGAGTACGATGAACGTTGTTTTATGCAACCTTGGGGTCTTAAATAATATCCGAAATGTGTTAAGTAATTATTTATTATATGCGTGATATGAAACCTGCAAAAGGGACGACGCAAGAGGTGTGTTTTACAGCGAACTGGTCCATACCATACCAATGGCTCCCTGGATCCGCCATGTTGCTGTGTCCCTTAAACATGACAGCACACGTATGTNTAATATCCGAAATGTGTTAAGTAATTATTTATTATATGCGTGATATGAAACCTGCAAAAGGGACGACGCAAGAGGGGCGTTTTACAGCAACCTGGTCCATACCATACCAATGGCTCCCTGGATCCGCCATGTTGCTGTGTCCCTTAAACATGACAGCACACGTATGTNCTGGTCCATACCATACCAATGGCTCCCTGGATCCGCCATGTTGCTGTGTCCCTTAAACATGACAGCACACGTATGTACAGTAGTTCAATAAAAGTATTTGTATGTCTAGAATTGTATTACATTATTGCGAACACTGTATTCACAAAAAAAAATAGTTAACTGCCAATATGGGCTTTTCGGAGGCCGTTTGTAAGTCTTCTTCTGATATAACATTAACTTATGCTTATATGTTTTGTTGTTTAAAATCAGAACCCGAACTTTATAATACATGTCGACTTTCATTTCAAACAAGTATTCGTCTATACTACACTTCGCCATCTGGTGCACGAAGGAAGAAGGCAGCTTGTTTTTATCAGTGAAACATTTTGTAGCAGTCTTGGCCTAAAATGGGATGAACAAATAAGGAAACAACGGAAGAATAAAGGAAAATTAATCTAAGGAGTTTCCGAAGAGGAAAGTACTTCAAAGATATAGCGGAAATAATAAACACACCCATCAGTGCAGTTAAGAGTATAATCTATAGGATCCATGATAATTTATCACAGCGAAGAAAGAGGCAATCGCCCGTCTAGTCAAACGCAAAAATATAAAAAAATATAACATGGCCAAGAAAGTTTAAGTACACCAAATTGAGCTGACNCCCGTCTAGTCAAACGCAAAAATATAAAAAAATATAACATGGCCAAGAAAGTTTAAGTACACCAAATTGAGCTGACGTCGAACGGGAATTAGGAAAGCATGTCACAGCACAAACGATACGAAATGTGCTTTACAATGCCAAACATTGCGAAGAAGATCCCAAGACGATAACAGGGAATCATAAAGAAGAAAAGGGAGGTGCCAAGTATTAAGGCTATAACGTAAGACCCCTACAAATGTTTTTATGTATTGAAGACGAATACTTATTTGGGGTGAAATTATAGGCATAATTTCTTTTTGTTATGCATTATTGGTCCTGCAGGAGAAAACTCTATTTATGTTACGTATGTCTTGTATATTTGTCACAGTAAATAATTGAGTCTTAATGAACTCACCATACTATTTACTTTCATGCCAGTTACATATCCATAAACTTGAAGTCTGTGGAAAGACGAATAATTTTTTGAGTCACTGTATGTGCTTGATGGTTCGCCTGTGGGAAGAGAAAACAGAAAACGCCTTTCAAACGAAAGATTTTTCAGCTTTCTATATCTACTCTGGGTTGCTTAAGTATTCCGTGGCTGTCCCGGAGTGGATCGCTGCTCATCTGCCGAGACACAATAACGTCGTTAGAAAGTGAGCTTCACCTGCGGAGTACGGCAAGCGGCATTCCTCGAGTGTTAGTTAAACTGCCCGCCCCTTCTGCCGCTCGGAGGCTCACCGCCGTCCACTTTCTAGCATTTCTCCCCGTACAAGTCACAGTTGGCCTCGCCGTCGATCCCTTAACAGATGGCTTTCCTTGGAACTGCACTCACGTATATAGTCCACTCTCGTTTACTTGCAACTTTTCTGAAGCTCTGCTAAAGTTTAACTTCCAGAATATTCCTCTGCTTCATGCAAACAAGGCTTAACAGAGTCTAGAAATTTACACCAAAGCGACAACGCACAGCATCCGTACGCACTCACTTTAATATTATTTTTCATGAGAACTATTTCTTACAAGGCATTAACAATACCCCTAATTCCTCTCTGTTTTTATAAATAAAAATTATAAAAAGAGTATTTTAATTTATAAATAAAATAAAACTAAGAGTTTAATTTAACCAAAAGTAAAATGTTTTTATTTTAACAGAATTATAAAATGCTTGTGATAAATTATGTATTCAGGAAACAACCAAACAAGTAATACATGGGGTTATTTTTCAAAGGTTTAACTCAAAAGGTGTGAAGAAACCGTGAATTGACTATACCATGAAGCTAAGAGTGTATAAGAGATATAATGCGTGTAATATTTGCGTGAAGGGCATACAACGAAACCTATTAAATAGTGATAAATTTCTAAAAGTGGCATCCGAGAGTGGAAGTTTTGATTTCCCAGAGAAAAAAATATCTAATATTATAATAACGCTTAACTGTAGCTATGAGTTAATTACGGAAGAATGTGGAAATAAATCATTTGCTGACATGNTAATATTATAATAACGCTTAACTGTAGCTATGAGTTAATTACGGAAGAATGTGGAAATAAATCATTTGCTGACATGCCGTAATTTTTTTGTTAGATAACCAGACACTTACAAAATTCTCCTGGGGAATTCGATTGAATTTTATGACGTTTCCTGTCTCACAGTATTCTTTTATACTCTCTCAAGATCCCGATGTTAAGAGCCACCCAAATCTCTCCTATTATTTAAAAACATATATATAGTTAAAAAAGCTTCAATAAAATATTTAATCTGGCATTTATAAACATTTTACATATGTTTCAGCCAAATTTTAAGAGCTTCTAGTTGTCACACCAGGTACTTTCTTTGATTTACTTACTAAGTTACCTTTCCTATTGGAGTGTGTTTATTTTCCTGTCTTAATTCATATAACATAAAACATATTGCATGTATGAGGGTATGTTTTGTGGGCATATATGCGAGAGTGTTCAGCTCTGTACAAGTCCCACCATACCTTGCAACATTTCACCAGCCATCTCTGTAAGCAGGAATTTCAAAAGTGCTTAATAAATATTGATTCAGCTACAACTGAACTAAGAGAGCTGTGCAGCAATACAAAACACATGGCTATCGTTCAGGATGTTAACCTTCCACGAAACGCACGATTTCCATCCCCGCAACTATCTTTTTCTTGCTGCAATCTTAAACTGCACATAAAACGTACTTCTCTTGCAATTTTTTTTATAATATTAGGGGATATACACCCTCACATAGTTAAAGAAACAATCTGNTAAAACGTACTTCTCTTGCAATTTTTTTTATAATATTAGGGGATATACACCCTCACATAGTTAAAGAAACAATCTGAAATTGTGCTTAGGTCTCTCCAGTAACTTCAAACCTTACTGTTCTCGCTCTCATTCTAGGTTTTTTTCACATCCATTAAAGACTAAGAACCTCAGTCAAGAGCCTAACAATAAGGTAAAAAAAAAAAACATGGTACCAGAAACACGTAACTTAACACAAGCGAGACAATAACAAATATACACACCTTACGTGNTAAAACGTACTTCTCTTGCAATTTTTTTTATAATATTAGGGGATATACACCCTCACATAGTTAAAGAAACAATCTTAAATTGTGCTTAGGTCTCTCCAGTAACTTCAAACCTTACTGTTCTCGCTCTCATTCTAGGTTTTTTTCACATCCATTAAAGACTAAGAACCTCAGTCAAGAGCCTAACAATAAGGTAAAAAAAAAAAAACATGGTACCAGAAACACGTAACTTAACACAAGCGAGACAATAACAAATATACACACCTTACGTGAGACTCGAGTCAAGATATTCTCGTACCGTCAGCCGGCGTGTAACTAACTATACAATGGAGATAGGCTTCGGAGCATCAGCTTCGTTCAAAATCAGTATTAACGTTTTGGTAGGCAGTTATAGATAGTTCCTTTTGCGTCACCTGGCGTCCTGGCGGGTACAAGGCGACAAGCCGGCGGCCAACTTGGATGACATCACGAGACAACCTCCTGTTCTGTCATTCCTAGTCAACGTCGTCTATATTGGATTTATTCTCCCGCTCTGTCATTCCTAGCCAATGATGGCCATCTTGGATGTCCCCACTTCACGCTATTGCACTACGTATGGAGATTTTTCTCAGAGTCCTCCCGATCTACTTTATTTTCTCATGCTCTCTCTTCATAACATAGTAATCGCCCCGACGATGAAAAGGGCCGCAGGGTCAAGCATGCCATAAGCCTACTTATAAGCATAGTTGCCCAACATTTCCCACCCACTGAAGCTATAGTTATTAAATTCATATCACAAACATATCCTCTGATGAAGAACAGGATGGGAGGGTTAAGTAAACTTTAAGGCATCTTATAAGAATAGTTGACGGNGCATAGTTGCCCAACATTTCCCACCCACCGAAGCTATAGTTATTAAATTCATATCATAAACATATCCTCTGATGAAGAACAGGATGGGAGGGTTAAGTAAACTTTAAGGCATCTTATAAGAATAGTTGACGGACATATCACATTCATAACATAGACATCGCCGCCGACAACGAACAGGATGGTATGGCCAAGTGTGCCCTAAGCCATCGTATAGTAATAGTTGGCTACCATTTCGCACCTTCTGGGATNTCGTATAGTAATAGTTGGCTACCATTTCGCACCTTCTGGGATGTAGTCACCAAATTCATAACATAGACATCACTTCCGACGACGAAAAGTGCCACAGGCTCAAGTACACGTTAAGTGTTCGTATAAGAATAGTGTCCACCATTTCCCAACTGCAGAAGCTATAGTCACCAAATCCATATAATATGTTTTGCCTTTATTACTTGTTATTATGTGACTTAATTTTTTCATGTACGGGACGGTTTTGTATGTTGCGCGAGGTTACCCCAACCCACTTGTTAAACTGACGCTGTTCATTGTGACATTCTGCCCGCACAGTAGAAACACTTCCCTGTAGTCCGCCTGTGCTATCGGTGCCATCGAGCTGCAACCCTCATTAGCGTTTGGCTCGACACCTTGTGCGTCTGGCATTTTCTGAGTTACTTGCACCGAGTACTGCATGCATCGGTGAGCGTTGTGCATGCTGCATGTCGGATTTCGGTCATGTGCGTCGACACGAGAGCTCCTACCGTCATCGGTAACGCAAACAATGTTGGCGTCCTCCCTGACAGGTGATGTCATCGCAGGCGAGTAACCCAAAAATTCTATGCATGATACCTATCCCAGAAGGAACTGATCATACTGCTGGCTACCATTCTGAAAATTAGTGTCAAGAACCATCACTATATATGACTTACCGCAGTACTACTTGTTTACCAAATTGATAGGAATTTGTTTATCGTTTCCCGATATATGACACGAAATATTTATTTATTAATGTAGGGCTATCTTAAAAAATAGCTATAATTATGATATTATATCTTCCTGCCTGTGTTTATGTGTGTGTAAAAGTTTGTGTGTGTAACCTTGCAAACAACTGAAACCGCCCTAATTTTGATCAATACCGGCGTAATTTTAGTAATCAGTAGGAAACCCTACTTTCACAATCTATGACAACACTGGTTGCTCATTTTGATCATTGTTTGTGATGTAAAAATGGTATTCTATTGAATAATGACCATCCTTTTAGGTGGTATTCGTTTGGAAAAAAAATCATCACAGAAAAAATGAAGTTAATTTATACAGTACATTATTTTGGTGACTTAAACTTTATTTCAATTAAATGTATTAATGAACAAAATTTGGCAATATATGACGACACCACCAAGATTTATCGCAGAAATGTGCAAAATGTGCGTTGTTTGTCTGTAATGAACTATCTGTACTTGAGCACAATAATTATGGATAATTCGTAAACTTTGTTACTAATGTGATCTGCAAATATTTTTAATGACTGATTATATATCTGAAACATTGTTACTAACAGTATGTGCAGTATACCTGTATGATAACCACAATGGGAAGTCATTACAATCATGCGCTGGTAATTACCGCAGTTTACATTGCCCTTTGCCGTAAACGACTTTAGGCGGCGTGTATCTGTAAAGTCACACGAGTTATTTACACGCCAAAATAAGATAACTTACATTTAAAACGACACAAATATCCATGGATAACGCGGAATGGAGCATTGGTGTGCGTTTCGAAGGCACCTCAGCATGCCAGCCAAGAGAATAAATATTATAAAAATTATTGGTTGATAATTTTCTGTTATTATTTAAAAGGTAATACTGAAAAGTGTGTATAACTAAGTTCGGCCTTTATCTGTAACCTCAGTTCTTGAGGAAAATTTTCGGAGGTGTGTAGGCTATATATTTTGATTTCTTGTTATCGCCATTTTGGTTCCGTAGAAATAATATGGAGTAGAGTACGGATGTCATTTGACAAGAAACCACACACTGTTATATCTAATCAAAACCCATTGGAAACTCATGTTAATGCAATTATTTTATCTTTTGACAATTAAGGCATTAGCAAACATGTTCATCTAAGTTGACCATACGAATTTGAGAATTGTATTCGCGTGGTGTAGGCCAACATTGTGCACATGCACAGACTACGAAAATAGGTGTACCTCTTGTATGGTGTATAGTGGGATGACCGCACGTGAAGGGAAGATGGGATGTGACGGCAGTGTTGCAGCGGGCAGGGAGAATGCAATAGGCGTGCAGCGGCGTCGAAGTATGCTCGTCACGGACAGCCCGGGTGCAACGACGCCTCTTCATCTGGCATTCTTGCACCCTCCCGCTCCAACCAGACACGAGCAGTTCTCCCCAGGGTCCGCCGTCACGGACTTGGCAGCTGGACACACCCAAGGTCCGCTCCCTCCACCACGCCGGACTTCTTTTACACGCCGCCAACTGCTTTCTGCGCGCGGCGAACACACTCGGCCTTGAGGCGACCACCCCTCCCGGATTCTGATCGCTCCTCAAGTTGCTCGAAGGACCGTTGACTTTGACTTCTGATGTACGTCTTGTTTTTTTAACCTACTTAAGGAATGCAGGCTTACACAATCGCGCGGATGTCTGTCTGAATGTATACGCCGCCACCTCTCCCCTCCAATAACGTTTTGCAATAACGTTTTCTAATAACTTCATGTCACTAACGATTATTATGACGCAACTTTTTATAAAAGCAAATATTCTATAAGTGAAACTATTTGAATATCTTAGTCCATGAATTATATGCATTAATCCGTGATGTATAAATATGCGNATATTCTATAAGTGAAACTATTTGAATATCTTAGTCCATGAATTATATGCATTAATCCGTGATGTATAAATATGCTGATATTAAGTTTATGGTAGTGTAACGTGCGGTGATTATCAACAAATGACTCTAATCAATTGATTTCAATTATCACTACGTGTTGGGTAATTATGCACTATACTGTAAAACTGGTTGGTAGCAAAGTTTCTAACATATAATCACATATATTAAAATGCTTTCAGGTCAGACTAATTAGAAAATATATACATTTTCTCTCATTGTTGTGTTTAAATTTTTATATACATTAGACAAAACCAGATATTTTGGGCATATTTCCGAGAAAGTCTCGAGGTGTTATTATGTCTTACTAACTTCTTTCTGTTCACTAATGCATTTAGTTGGAGTAAATGTTAGCAAACCAACGTGATAGGATGTGTGGCTTAACTTCGTTTACTTTCTGGCAATATAATTATTTCTGAGCGATTGCCACGCTCAAGACTGGCCATCATTAAGTAAAATAGAATTCTTACATTATCAGCAACGATCACTTGATTTCCAGTGTAATTTATATTCTACTTTCCAGACGAGCCATAAATATAATGTTCAAAACACATACATGTTCACAATGCTCATGCTTAGATCATGATGACTACGCTCAAAATCGATCATTATATGGTAAAATACGGCTTTCAGCTGATAAACAGCAACCATTTTATTCCTTGTGTCATGAGCCCACGTTCCGAAGGAAATATTCTGTAGGCGTACGAGAACATTTTCCTGTGTGTGACTGCGAGTGTCACTTTAATACGTTTGAACCANTATTCCTTGTGTCATGAGCCCACGTTCTGAAGGAAATATTCTGTAGGCGTACGAGAACATTTTCCTGTGTGTGACTGCGAGTGTCACTTTAATACGTTTGAACCCGTGAACCGAATTTTAATAAACTCGGTACGCATATACTACCACGGTCAATAACTTCGTAAACTTACTGGCGCCCCGAGTGTAGGCAGTCACGCACCATGACGTCCTTTAATTTATTGACTGTTCTGCGTAGTACTTTGTAAGGATCTCCAACTTTTTTTTACAGTTTTCTGCTTATTTTCAAAATGGCGGTCATATAATATTTAAGGCGCCTATTCATATATCGGGAACTTTTTAACAAATTTGAACGAAATTTCGTATTTTGACAGTTCATAATATGTGCATTTAAATTAGAGAGGTATAATGCTATTGATCCCCCATTTGGTAAGATAGCACTAGATTAAAAAATAAAGATTTTACTTAATATCTCGGAAATTATTCAATATATGTTGCCACCAAATACAATTGTAGGCCACATTACCATAATCTATTCAAATATGTAAGGCATTTATTTTGAATACGGCGGTCATATCAATGTNATATGTAAGGCATTTATTTTGAATACGGCGGTCATATCAATGTTTTAGGTTGATTTGGTATAGATACTATACCGTTTCACCAATGTTGACCAAACTTTACTACAAGGATCAAATATACTTGATACATGGCCTATTTTTCCACCGTTTTGTAAGATAACACCACTTGTTGTAAAATGAAGTTTTATGTCTTATCTCGAGAAACAACCAATCTATTCCTACCAAATTTGGCAAACAAATATTACTACTATAAGTGACGTAAACTGGCGTGTTTTAAGTGAATCATGCACTTATTTTCAAAATAATGCCAATACAAATATTTTATTATGACAAACACAATCATTTTAACTCAGTCTTAGAGTGGTACTTACTTCATCATACCTACTCGCATACATATGTAGAAGAAAGTAGGATAATTACTTATATAAGTAACTTGTTGTTTTTTTTTTCNATCATACCTACTCGCATACATATGTAGAAGAAAGTAGGATAATTACTTATATAAGTAACTTGTTGTTTTTTTTTTTTTCGTTATCGTGTCACGAAATATGACTGAAATTCTCGACCAGGGTCGGGGGTGCTCACTCTCGTTACGNTTTTTTTTTTCGTTATCGTGTCACGAAATATGACTGAAATTCTCGACCAGGGTCGGGGGTGCTCACTCTCGTTACGGCTTGGGAGAGAGGGGAGGGGATGCGCTATAGTTTTATATCAAATTTGGAATTATTAAAATAATATAATACGGGCAATGTGGCGCATTAATTAACGAGAACAAATTGAAAAGTTCGAATACACATAAATATATGTGTACAACAAAATCCCAATCTGAATGCTTACATTTTCTAGGTAGGCAATGCCATATGACATTACTTTATTTACTAGATTNACAACAAAATCCCAATCTGAATGCTTACATTTTCTAGGTAGGCAATGCCATATGACATTACTTTATTTACTAGATTGTAATTATCTGAAATATGCTCACATTTTCCCAATGGCATCACGAATGTATTCTATGGAACGTTCACAGATGTTGTTTGCTGCCGGTTTTCTTAGTCTATTCGTCTCTTAGCAGTTCTTTAAGGCTCCTTCACTTATATTACTGTTAATTATACTTTTTGAAAATAAATTTATTGTAATTAAAGTATATAAAATTAGGGTTTATGTCCACACCGTTTTCGTTTCGTTTTGATATTTGCGAGGCCTGGAGAGTGTCAGTAACTTACTGTAAGGTTTTTAATTCGGTCTAACTTTCCTCACACTGGTATTATTTTGGTAAATTAGACGTTAAATGTTCGGGAATGAACATAGACATTAACTATTCAAATATTTATTCAAAAATTCGCAACTAGTGTTCTACGTAGTTTCTTTGTGTATGGTGAGTTGTGCTTCTTAGTAGCTGTTGATCTGGCCAAAGTCTTTAAAACCGCTCCAGAGCTTAACTTTTTACTATATTTTGAGAATGATTTATGCTTTTGTGACATCATGATACCCACGGCAACTTAATAAAATTACCCCAGCATAAATAAGAGAATTTTAACTAGAAATATAGATTTATTTAATTTTAAAAAGTTTCTTAAACACGACGTTTGATTTTACCTTAATAATTGCTTGCAGTCACAGGAGTAACATGTTGCAATTTTTTCGAAATCCGAATACTTGGTTCATTTACAGTAAGGGTTTAACTTCTGGCTATTTTGACATTGAATGTTATCTCAGCATTTTTAACTGAAAAACGGATGAACTACAGTACAATTTTCCAAGAAAATTTTCTTTGCGTTATTCTGAAGACGTGAGCAATCATTTTGAGCTGCAGACTAACTTACTAGCGTTGCTCAGTTTTTTAATTTTAAGACCAACTTTATTAAATACATGTTCACTTATTCTTTTTATTAGATCTTCAAATAATTTTCTACCATTGTTATGTATAATAGGATAAATACACTAACCAATTTTCGACAGTTGAACGCCCTTAAGAGAAGATCAGTGATGGATGGCTACAGTTCCGATCGCTGAGCCCTGTGTTCTCGGACCTACTTTTATCATTTACTAATGCTGTTTCATAAAAAATAGCATAAAAGTTATATGTAAGGTATTTGGCGTTCTGCTTGGAAACATAACCGGAATTAACTTATGTCCTAAACAAGTGGTGTACAGAAAATCTCCTGAATAAGGAGTAGAGTCTCCCCTTCCCCTTTTCTATTTAAATTTAAGAGAAACTAGAAAATAATATAGTTTATATTCTTTGTAGGAGAAATGATTGAACATGTACCACAGTGTGTCAATTTGTTTTAAAAAGTACTTTTATTTCAAGAAATTTCTTGTTTTTATAATGCGTTATACACTGTGTAGTTTCATTAAAGTTAATAAACGCAATAAAACTTAAACACCTTAGATATTTATAAGCCACTGGTTTTCCTTACAGTTCTTGTAAATCGTGTATGTACATAATAATCGTTATATAGTTAGGACATTTTTAAAATTAATAACGTAGATTTTATTTTCGCTTGAAATTTGAAAATACTTCAACCTCGTTGTTAACTACGAAAAAAGAAGTAGCAACAGTCTTGTGATTTTTTTTTTACTGCGGTTACTTTGTTTATTCGTTCTAAATTAAATTGTGGCTTAATGCTAAACATTTTGATATCTTTAATGGGGGACATTCACGCCGTTAAAGTTTTGGAAGGGAGTGAACACAACAATACTTATTTCCGACCTATAAGAGTGATTGTAGTGGTGATTTCAAGTGAGTGGGTCTGACAGCCACATTAACGCTACAGTGTGGGAGAACAATGCGTGGAGCCGCACTGTTTTGACGATGCAATTCTCTGGTTCGCCATCAGCAGCATGGAACAAAGTCGATGTCACTGTTGCCAGAGCTCTGTTTCCTACAGGTCGTTAACTGTAAATGGCTGCGGGAAATTCATATCGCTTATGGCTGAATGCGTTTGAATTCAAGAAACCTCGAGCATCGCATGTGGAACGCGGGAGGGAAAATTGGGTAGAGTACGCACCCGAGCTACGCAGTAGCCAACCTGCGTTTTCCAGCATTGGAGCCAATTGCGATATAAACAACTGTGTGAATTGGATTTGATGTTGGAAAACTGTTTGTGTAATTGAGTGCTTTGATATTTTTGTACACCTCGTGTGTTCTAATTTTAATGCAACTAGAATATAATCAAGTTTGTCAAAATATTGTATTAATTTTAAATGATGTGGCGGTTAGAAATCCGAACGTAAACAAGGGCGTTCATCGCTTTTGACCGCGTGACTTTGACAGTTGTATTGGCCATGGTCAAGTCAATCTTGAGTACATGCACAGAAGACGAGAATCAGTCTACCTCATCTTTAATATATGGTGCGAACCGGCTCAGGAAGCAAACTTGAGTATCTCGGTCGGCAGCAAATTTAACCTCCTAGTAAATATAAGTTCTCTTTCAATGATAATTACTCACTTCTCTGAGCATTGTAGGATCGAGTACCTACGTTCCTGTGGTTTCAGTTGATCTTTCTGCACATTTACCTTCGGGATCTCCGGTTAAGAGCTACTTGAAAATTCAGATGTACCTAATTTACTGCATCTTGCTGCTGTATTCTGCCGTAACTGTTCACAGTACCGCACGTTTTGCAGACAATTCTGCGACAATTGTAAAACAATGTCCTTATGGTCACAAATATTTTTTTTTGTATTATATACCGCGTGTTTTTGAACGTCACCGATAAACTCCGGCAGGTTACTCCTCACGGAAGTGTAAGTCAAATTGTATCGTACACTTTTCCCTTAAAGTTACATTTGAGGGAGCTGTGTACTCCGCAAAATTCCAATTCAAAATGCCTTCATGTGTATATGCATTGCCTACCAATCCGACAACACGCATTCTCTATTGAATAACGCATGGATTTCTCGAAAACTGTTCACCTGAGAGTGTTCCAACAAGACGACCTTTGTTGTTCATTTAAACGTGGTGATTTACAAGATGTCTTTAAAAATTGCGTACATCTTAAACAGAGTTTTACCCAAAAATAGGAAGCCAAGGCTAATTTTGATTATGAAGGGGACGATATTGCCAACCGTGTTTTCAGAAACATAACATCTCTGTTATACACAACAACATTCACCAGTTTGTTATTCAATCATTATAAGTTTGTGATATGTTCAACAAAAATAATTTTTAAAATTCGTTTTAGGGAGAGGGGAGAGGTCATTACGCCCTTAAAAATCACTTTAGGGGAAAAGTGAAACGTATCATTTTATTTTATTTTTTTGTAAGGAATAACCTGCCCGAGTTTGCCGGTGTTGTTCAAAACATCCGGTATACAGTATAATTACGTACTGCGCTTACGAAATAAAAATAGTAATAAATCCTGTTTGCAGTTATACGTTTATTTTCGAACAACCAAGGTTCTTTATGGACTTTTTGATATGCGAATTTTCTCCAAACATCTAAAATAACGGTTAGCTCCTTTGCGACAGCAAATTAAATTCCACATAAACAATGCTGCAATAAATGTTTCGACTAACATAACATTTTATTTTTCAAGCTACAAATGCCCCAGTGTAAAGAGATGTTAGTTTTTTTTTGTGTTATCCGGAAAGTCTTTTAGGCTTTTGCAATTTTAATTACAAATCTGAACATGTGTGTCGTTTCTNATGCCCCAGTGTAAAGAGATGTTAGTTTTTTTTTTTTGTGTTATCCGGAAAGTCTTTTAGGCTTTTGCAATTTTAATTACAAATCTGAACATGTGTGTCGTTTCTTCGGTTTTGAAATATAACCCATCCTACTATTTGGGTCCCGTCCCTTTGCTATAGTAAATTTTATCTGCAGCATATTTTATAATGTAAGTGTAACTCTTTATCACTCATAAATGAGGTACGAGAGTTACGAATGTAGACCTTAATTTGAAATGGTCCGCATTCTGTAGGACAAATTAACTCGTCCGACGATTTTTATTTATTTATTTGTTGTTCTCCAATGAAAAACGACGAATCTAAATCGACCAAAATGGCGTTACTCGCAACACTGACGTCACAATTGCACACTTTGGACAAACTTCAAATCTGTGCTCATGGATTTCTTTACGTTATTGCGATTCTTCGTGCAATGTTTTATTCTTGGGAAGTAGACGAACTTTGCCTACGGTCAGCATTGGGCATTAGTACGAACTAATTTTCTTTATTGTGCAATCACTAACATACATATAAAACTTAAAATTTATTATTTTAAAATTTATTTCTATATCATAATACATTTTTATATAACTAATACTATAATAAAAACATAACATTACAATTTGTATAAAGTTGTTTTATAATGCATGATTCTCTATCTAGTGAAGGACTAACGGCATTTTTTTTAAAGGAATTTGTTGCAGATATTAATCAGCCTAGAAATAACATGGAATATGTCGTTTCGTATCTTTCACCTTTGAGATCAACGCAGGTTGTATATTACGCAGCTATGTTTGATGGTAACAAAATTGTGCTCTTTTATTTTGACAGTAGTCACTGCCAGAATTTTCGGAGGTGAACGCCGTCAGATATGAGGACATCGTGTAGTAGAGCAATGTTCAGCTTTCGGAACATTCACCCAATAACGATAGTGAGGAGTATTAAGAGGAAATCTTTCTACGCACTTTTTTTCTGTGTGCGTCCTCAGACGCTTCTTGCGAACCACTGTGCAAATATTGACGAAAGGAAGGCAGCGGATTATCACCTTTTTCAGCAGCCATACTGTGTGAGCTCGGAGGCGAAAGTTCCGCCACGTGTTAGCCAGCACTCAAGGACACAGCTGAGTGCACATATCGTCAGTGGCTTCATGTTTCGTATCTGATTTCAGTTTATTTTAAGATACACGGGGCCATGTTCTACGGTGCATTACCAGATTGTTAAAAATATAATAAGAAAATGGTGAGAAAAGAGGGGTATAAGATAAATCGGGATAATTACATGTTTTCATATTCATAGTTATCAAGTGACCAATAACACCATCTGGCGACTTTAAAATCTCCAAACCTGGTAGGGTATTAGAAAATGTGATTTAGACTAGTGTTGTTATTACTTAGGAAATTTAGTTTACTGATTTTCCTTCCAACAGGAAATAATTCTTTAAAAAGTGATTTGCTATATGCACTTCGCTGTGTGGTGGGTATGCGTGTATACAGTCTGGTTATAAATAGTGTATTCGTTAAAAAAAAAACATTTATACATCTGTATTTGTTTTGGAAATGGTCAAACAGATGGGCTCACGTCCCACACAAACACACATACACACCAGGATGACAAAAGGATTTTTTAAAATCCAAAATTTATTGCAATATGCAAAAGAAAATATTAAAATTAATTGTTAGCATCAAGGTATTGATTCCTTTTTTTGGCCATGTAGAAATATTTTTTCCTATAATAGGCTAAAAATTGTAATGATATTATATTGCTTTACACTGTGAGGTTAATCAAGGTCTCGACCTAATGCGCAGAGATTTGGGAAGGAACGTCGACCGAAACCGGGCAAACGGAAAACAATGAAACAGTAAGATCACCGAAGACTCCGGCGTGTGGTAAGGTCAAGCCGAAAAGATTTGTTGCAAACGGTTTTCAAAGTCGGGATGTAATGTAAGTGATTGTACCATCCACATAAATGTGGATGCACTTTTGTTGTATGAACTAGCTGGGACCCATAGGCCTAAGATCTCTGCACCGAATTCCACCCGTCATTCATAGTCGTGCAGGGCACTTCTCTGTTGAATAATAAAGCATTAGAAGATCATCCTTTGCACTGAGAGGACAGTAAACGAAGTATTTGTTTGCATAGGATCAAAAATATGTTTAGTTGCCCCAACAAAATATTTTGTTAAGAAGACAAAACTTGAAATGCAACAAAATTAATTTTGTTTATTTAACAAAATACGCGCTTCAATAAACAAAACCTCTGCTTTGGGCCAAAATAAATTAAGCTGTGATCAAAACATTTTAATGAATCACCTGTTTTGATTGCCTTCAATCTTAAAGCTCTAGTGTTTGTTGACAATTGTGACAATTAGAATAGTAACAGTGGTTGTTAATGCGTATGTCGATGCTTACTAATGGTATAAATATAATAATAATAAAAATAATTTCAACAGGAAACTAATAATTAAAGCTGTAAAACTAGAAATATTTTTTGCACAGGTTCTCCAGTATCTGAAACGCATGTACTTGAAAGCATTCAAACTTCTTCAGTCGTTGAGGTTGCCAAGGCCTAGCGCTCGGGCTCAGATGATCTAAGTTCGATTCTCGGTCGGGAATATGACTTTCTTATATGAACCAAAACTGTTTTATTTACCTAGAGCTAAACATATATTTAGTTGTATCAACCAAATCGTTGTTTGGGGCAACCAAATAAGAACACAATTATTTTGTGCCAATAACAAAATATTTTATTGCTCCTATACTAATAATTAATTTGGTTGCCTGAAACAAACCTTGTTTGATTCAGCAAAACCTTTTTCTCAGTGCGAAATGACGAATTACGCTTCGTTTATCGGCTGCCCAATATACGTGTGTTGTTTAGTGAATATCTAGTGATCATTACTTAGAGAATTGTATTTTTTCCGCTGTAAAATAAAGAAGTGAATTCATGGTAATGTCCTCTTTTTAAGGCATGTTTAAATCCAGCACATCTACAACCTGGAATCATGAATCACAATGCATATAAGAAATTTAATAGAAATCAGCGCAACGCTGACTGTAGCAACAATTTCGAACTGGTCCATTTCAGTTTCAGCATGACGGTGCATATCTTCACGAAACGAAGTGTATAACTGAGTGATTGTAGAAAATCTACTATTGTAGTTTACACGATTGTTAATATAAATGTTTAAAATGGCGGAACATATTCATTGCAGTTGTCTTTGAATAATTTTATTACTGACAGGGTACCGTACTTACAGTTTGAGTAAAGCCTGAACTAGGCACGGAACATCTTTGGCCCAATATACTCTCCGCACGAGCATTATCACTTTAACAGCCACAGCCAAGTATGATTAAAAAATATAATTAAATTAAGGAAAAAGGTGTTTTACTTCTTAATAAGCTTTAAAACAAAAAGAAAGTGAGTTGATAATAGTAGATGTATTGTCTTGTCAGCTTGTCGACAGAAAAACAAGTGCTTCGACCTCCAGGCAGAGAGTTATATCACTGTACCCTTTACCTGAACTGCGTCAGAAGTCCTCTGCAGTCACTGACACAGCGCTCTGACCGGTGGTTTGTATAACACATTTCAGAGTTGACCGGTCCCGATTGTTTCCTGGGCCTTTCTGAGCAACCGTTAGGGCAAGTGCTTCCAGGACGTTGCTCTTGTCAATGGCATTGCTAATAATGTATCGAGACACATTTAACTGCTGTGAAATCTCTCTGACAGAATGTCGAGATTTCTGGGGCTCTAACAATCATGCCACTTTAGAATACATAGAACTCTCTCCAAAAGACTCGCACTATGACAGAAAACGTGTGTATGGTGTCCGGATGTTTNCACTTTAGAATACATAGAACTCTCTCCAAAAGACTCGCACTATGACAGAAAACGTGTGTATGGTGTCCGGATGTTTGTGCATTTGCTTACATGGCATTATACTGAGCAGGTTAACTGAAAGTAAAGGGGTAGCCGGTGGCCACGTAGAGTATGTCACAGCACATGAGTATTTTCACTATANAGCAGGTTAACTGAAAGTAAAGGGGTAGCCGGTGGCCACGTAGAGTATGTCACAGCACATGAGTATTTTCACTATATACAGAGCCTCACTTTTCTGTGAAGCACTTACAACAAAAGGTTCGGATGGACTGTAAATCGAGTGACTGAACATTGCAAAAATTAAATTTTGCCTTTTAAGTTTTTACTGTGTCTACTGGGATTTATAGGGTTCATGGTGTCATGAAACTTCCTTAATCTAACTTCGTTCTATTTTACTGTGGTTGTGGCCGCGGTGGTGTAGTGGTTAGACTACTTGCTTCCTATCTAGATGAACCAGGTTCAATTCCTGGGATCGCTCCCATATTAACGCATGTGGGAATCGTGCCGGACGATGCCGCTGGTCAGCGAATTTTCTCGAGGATCTCCCGTTCCCCCCGCACTTGCACTCCCTTCTCGCTGCGCCCCCATAGGCTCTCAATACTTCACTCTTAAGAGCCGCCCAAATATCATTACTCTTCTCCACTTTACTATGGTATTAAATTAATATTTGGTCGTTCAAGTGTATAACGTATATCACGCTAATACCCTAAATTACTATACAGCGTGAAAATGTATAGTGTTCGAAAGATTCCTATAACCGGTGGATTTGCCAAATAAT
>NQII01000763.1:3702-80987 GCA_002778355.1 Clitarchus hookeri
GGTATGAGAAGAAAGTTGAGGTGATACAGTGCTTCATTAGCTTCACAAGTTCTTAGCTGAGGATGCCTTCACCGAGTTGCTCTTGTAGAATTTGGAGTGCTTCTAGTACTTGTACTCATGTGAAAAGACAGATGACATCAAAACTGACCGGGATGTCTTAGGTTTGTAGTGAAATATTTTCCAAAGTTTCCACAAACTGGGACGAGTTCTGTTTGTGCAAAGCTGGAGTGGGTAAGGCTGGTTGCAGGATTTTGTTTAGGTATTTGGTCAGAAGATGAGTCGGTGAGCCAACAGCACTAACTATTGGTCGAAGAGGAACATCAGTCTTAAAGATTTTTGGAAGACAATGGAATGCAGGAGTCCTAGGATCTTTTACAATAAGCTGTTTCTTTTTCTTCTCTTCGGTGGATGAATCTTTTATGAGTTTTCTGGTTGAGGTATCAATTTTTCCAAGGGGATTCCGGTTTACAAGAGAACAGGCTACGTCAGACCGAACATGTTAGATCTTGGCATCATAATCGTAGGTGTACATTACGACAGTGGCATTACCTTTTTAAACTCTCAAGGCGTTTATTTCTTCGTTGCTGCGCAGTTTTTTCAGTGATCTCTTCTCCTCTTTGCTTACATTACTTAGTAGTAGTTTGACTTTACGCAAAATTCTCGAAGACTCTGCTCGAATACATCGGCTGAAGTCACTGTTAGATGGAGAATTGATGATTCCACACCGTATGCGAGGTCTTAGATTGGAAATGTGGATGGCGTGACAGCAAAATTCATGCCCTTGACCAGAATAGTTGTAGTGGCTTTGTCCAGTTATTTGTCCGACAGATTGGTAACTACTTTTTTGTAGTCCAGTGTAGGCGGAGTGGGTTTCTTGTAGAGTTTGTTGGACTTCTTCTTATGCATCTCTGTTGTGAGAAGTAAGACTGAAATTGCATTTGAGTCCTGGGCTCAAATGCATAGAATCTCATCTACCTGCATCTGCGACTGTCAAATGAACTGTCTCCTTACTTCTGGAATATCCTTGACAGAGTTTCTGCTTTGTAATGGTTGATGTCTGGCAATAAACAACATACAGCAATTTGGGATTGTTCCATCCATCTTTATTCAAAATCAATTAACTTCTGGCCCCCCTCATCGTGTCATAGATTAACCTATATATTTACACACAGAGGGCGATTCACAGCACCCATATCACCCATTTTTCCCGGAAACAACATGACACCGGAAGTTTGCGAAAAAGTGCGATAACGTTACCCTGTATGAAGCATCGATTGGTAGTTATCCCATTCCCACAACTTACCAATGGTTGGTGAATTCAGTAAGGAGGGGGGTAAGCTTTGAAATTGCAAATAGGAATGTGGGTCGTATAATGCATAGTTTGATAGATCATCTTAGAGGAAGTAACATTTACAAAGACTTTTTTTTTCTGATGTGCATAGTTTATGCCCAATAAATTAAATCATCTGAGCATATGGTTTGTGACGTACGTATTTTTTTACGCACAGTGAAAAATGATCGCAAACGTGGTTTACATACTACAATCAAAAGCAAATCCACGAAACATGTTATTTTTCTGGCGTGCATACCTAGTGTACGTTCCATCAAAAGGACGTCGGGTGTACTGTAAATACCGGTATGGTGTGAGATAACTACCGTGAACTGGGAACACTCATTCGCACACAGCACTCTTCATAAGTGTTCCAAATGTCGACCATCCTGTATCAGAAACGACTCTGCTCTCCGTCTTACATTCGCACTTGCTCGGCGGACCTCAGCACTGATGAGAGATCCACATGCTGCTCTGATTATGTGTATGAATATATATATATATAGATACATGCGCGTGTATAACCTTAATCTGCTCTGGAAGAGCGTGACTGCCCTTGAATGTGTAGATGAAGCAGAGGTTTCTTCAGATGTTTATTGCTGGTGACACACCCAGGACGAAATATACATCTGTGAGTTTCTGGATCATAAATTACTGAACGTCTAAGTGCAAGCCAATGAAACATTGGGAGCTGAAATCAATATCCTTCCATAAACAAGGAGCTGGAAACAATATGTGCAGTTGAAAATGTAACTCTACGGCATTTCTGGTTTGTTCCCTGCGTGTGAGTAATCTATCGTATATGGTAAACAAAAAAGTCGTCTTACAATTTTACCCTACATNTGAAACATTGGGAGCTGAAATCAATATCCTTCCATAAACAAGGAGCTGGAAACAATATGTGCAGTTGAAAATGTAAAACCAACGGCATTTCTGGTTTGTTCCCTGCGTGTGAGTAATCTATCGTACATGGTAAACAAAAAAGTCGTCTTACAATTTTACCCTACCTTACACCGTTTACGATCAATTACACAGTTTTCCAGAAGTAACAGAATATTTTTTATGTATTTATTCACGTATTTTGGAACTCTCTACAATAGTGGTGTTGGTCAGCGAACCTAAAAACCAATTTATGTATTTTATCATCTTTCCTATTTCACATTCTGCCCGTTTAGAAATCTCTTCTCTCTCTTTCACTCTCCTTTCTCTCTCCCCCCACCCTCTTTCTCACTCCAATACCTTACTCAATAGCTACGTTTTGGGGAATCCGGCATTAACCGCGATAACATTTCTGAATCGTTTAAAGTTTAATATCTTGCCATAAACGCGGCACTAAAATTTTTAAAACTCCTTTTGGCAAAATTAGAATTAGCTTAGTTTTTTATATATTTTTTTTGTCAATATCCCTATCGTTTTTGTTTTACGCCGTACTCACAAAATTTTCACCTGGGAGTTCCCAAACAAGACCTCAATAAGACTTCAATCTCCTAACAGAAAAAAGTATACGTTGTCAGTATTTTTGCCACATATTTTCCCGACCCAATAATTGCATTATTAACAAACTACCTGTCATTCTCTTGTTATTGAATCTACGGGCGCCCTTATTGCCATACACGTTTCACGTATGCAACACTTTTTATCGGTACACTTTAAACCCACCATTCTATCACCCTCTTTTATTTTCCAATATCTCGTCTAAATATTTGACAACTTCCAAAGCTGTGGTTTGGACGAAGGTGTTGTAACCTGTTCTGGGGCGATTGAGGCGCCAGCACTTATTACTAGTCCTCCGTGATCGGGCGTAGGGATGTTTCGACACTGTTGTCTAAAGGTTCAATTTACTAATGAATCAACACAGGGCGATTGAGAGTTAAAAAAAAACAATCTCTAGTTTCGTTATTGTTTTAACAAGTTAATTGACACACGAGCTCTCGAGACAACTCCCTCCCTTTTATACGTATGCTCCGTATTGTTCGCGTCGTGGGGGTGGGGGGGATANGCAGTGTTTCTTAAATTTCACATGGTGGATCGCAGTAATGATGTTACTACAGAATTTACGTTTGTACAGCCCCTCTCACGTACACTGTAGTACGCATATGTATGCCTTTCCCAAACTATCATATTAAAGAATAGTAGATTGTTTTTTATACACCCTGCTCTGCACANGCACGTCCGCCAGACCCTAAATCCTTATTGCGGGCTTCGCCTGCGAGCTTCCCCGAGCGTGTGTTCTGACGGCAAAAATATAGGGACGCGGGAAGCGTCATATTATTCTGCCTGATTTTTTCAAATGTCGGTTTTTTTTACAAATGTCTTGAAATGGGTGCGTTATTTGCAGTGTTTCTTAAATTTCACATGGTGGATCGCAGTAATGATGTTACTACAGAATTTACGTTTGTACAGCCCCTCTCACGTACACTGTAGTACGCATATGTATGCCTTTCCCAAACTATCATATTAAAGCATAGTAGATTGTTTTTTATACACCCTGCTCTGCAGACTATAATACATTTCCATTGCTTATTTTAACTTTGGCCCACCCTCTTAACTCACGCCACCCTTCCACTTTCTAATTATCCTGTATCATTACAGAATCTTTCCAGCTCTAGACTTTATATTTTTCATGTGCTTCGCTTTCCTCGACAACTTTCCTTTTACACCTGGATGTACCTTCTGGCATATAACCTCATTGTATTGTATAAATCCTGTATCCGTTACGACTTAACCACTTTATTTGCCATACATTTCCATGAAATCTCTACCTCCTCCACTCTTCGCTTATAAGATTCGCACTCGACATTGAACTCACCAATCTTAACATTTCCCCATTTTCATGACAATTCAACCCTTTCCCATTTTCTTGCCTATTTTTGTCCGTTTTCCATTACTTGATAATTCAACTTACTGCTTTGATAGTTTGTATGCATCCCCACCCTCATTGATACCTTCTATTTTCACAATATAATCTATTCGAGGTTTCTTCACACTTTTATAATAGAACCTTCAAAAAATCACGCCGACTATGACATGTTTGGTTGTTTCCTAAATATATCATGTATCACAAGCGTTTTACATTAAAAGTATCTTATTTTGAATGAATTGAATATTAACATATGTTTTATCTACAAGTTATAATACTTAATTTATAATTAACACGAATAAAAAAAAACAAGGGGGAAATAGGTATGTTGGTAATACCTAGTAAGAAATAGTTCTTATGCAGTATGTTATTAAAATGGGTGCGCACGAATGCGGTTAAGCTTTGTTTGTACGGGGCGGAGGAATATCCTAGAAGTAGAACTTTAGCAGGGCTGCATAAAATATTGAAGTAGCCGTGAATCGATTCTATTATATACTATTATTATATATTATAATGTATTATTATACTATATTATATTGCACTGGCTAGAGCACTCGCTTCCTACGTAGGCTAACCAGATTCGATTGCCGGATGGACTACTCCGGATTATCCCAAACAGGAATCGTGCCGGACGATGCCGCTAGCCAGCGGGTTTTCTCGAGGGTCACCTCTTTACCCCGCCCTTGCATACCGGCGCTGCTCCATGTATACCTCGCTTCACCCTCACCGGCTCTTCAGGCCGTGATATTACTACACAGGGTGGCTTTCCAAAACTGTACTCCAAGAGTAGAGTAAAGTAACGGAGAGTAACAGATGAGGAAAAGTAATATTAAACCTGGTTTGGGAACGAGCATGATTATTACTGCATTCTGTGTTTACAATATGCACTGATTAAGGAACCAATATAAATTCCAAAATATATTTATAAATTTTTTTCAAAGTAATTTTTCCAAAAATTTATTATTCATATACATAAGTATAAGTATACATACTAAAAGTTAGTCATAAACATCTCATTTATAAATTAAACCTGTATACAATTTAACTTTGAAATAAAATTACGATTTTTATCACTTGTAATTCGTAATTGTCTCGCGTGTGTTTGTAATTAGTGTGTCTACGTTTCCTTTCAGTTCGTTTAGTTTTACTAAACTTCCTGCCATTTTCAGTTCCTAACTTTCGTGACTCATTGAAACAGTGCGAGTAAAAGCTTTACTCTGGCAAGATGCTTGGAGTAATTACTCTGCGGTTTTGGGACACTGCCAAGAGCGAGTAAAGCATTTACTCGAAGCGTTTTGGGACAGCCAAAAGGAAAAGTTTACCCACAGAGTAACGTTTTGGAACACCGCCTAGCGAAAAATTTGTTACGTATTTCCTTTTGCTCGTTGTAAGTATTTATTTTTGTGTACGGTAAAATGTCGTTATCGCGTGTGTATGGTTTTTAATAGTTTTCCAACAGAAAAGCAAAGTCACTTGTCGTTTGCAGGTCAGCAGTTACTTTAGTAGTTCAAAGGCGAGAATATTATCCTTATGATTGTCGTGTACCCAGGTCGATGTAATTGAACGTCATGTTGGAGATACCTACTTCTGAAATAAAATTTATCAGTGCAACAATTTTTTTTTTCGGAAATAAACGGAAGAAGAAGGCGCAATAACAATTATAGCAGCATTTTTTTTATATTGAAAAAAAAATTGTTGTCAACTACTCTATTTAAATCTGATAGTTTTTGCATGCTAATTAAAATTTTACAATGAGGTTCCGCAAAATTTATAAATACCCCTTGGTCTTAAACAGTGTTATGGCTAATTAATAAATGTTTTTAAAGTAAGAGCCCTTGATAACTGCATACCTGACACAGATTTTTCAGCGCAACGTAAATAATTTGGAAATAAACAACTAAACATCAAACACCCATTTAACGTACATATCATGCCCCACGAATCACATAAAAAAAGTAAAATAAATAAAAAAGTCGTAAAAATAAATAAAGCAAATAAATTGTAATCATCAATATAATAAAATCTCCAATACATAACATTAGATGTAATACACTCATATCACATTTTCACAGATTATTAATAATTATATTTCACAAACGATTTGCAACCGTAGGAAGCAAAACAAAAATATACAAGTAACATATAATTAACTTTCAAAATATGGTAATTATTAGAGGTCAACTTAAGAATGTAAAGAGTTATGAAATTCGATATTTTTCAGTGCAAGAACTATTGCCAGGGATAGCCTGTAGAGTCGTTTTCACAAATAAATGACAGCTAAAAACGTTAGCCCTTTTCAAAGTGCCTCCTAATGCTTCCTTTTTTTGTCGCAGCGGGGAGAAATACGGCGGCTGTGAGTTATAACTCGTTCCAGTTATAAATGTTTGTCGGCGCTCTCGATTGTGAGTGTTTCGTGCTGTAGAGACCCCCGCTCTACACTCCGCGCGCAGTGTGTGTGAGTGCTGGCGGAGAGCGGCGGCGTTCAGCGGGACACGAGGGCCGCCAGATCGATAGCGCTGCGAAGGAGCAGAATGGCCAGAGTTTTCGGCTGTTGGAGAGGGTGGGCCGGGGTGGGGGGTTGATTGATCGCGAGGATCAGCGGCAAGACAAATCGGCGAGATCTGCGACACAGATTATATGACGCACCGCCACTCTTGGGCCGGCGGCGAGATGGCGCGCGAGCGTCTTTGAGTGTGTGAGTGAAGAGGTTCGGGCGGCTCTTGACATCGAGGTCTTGAGAGCCGATGAGGGTGTCTGAGGTGAGTGTGGAGCAGTACTGGAATGTAAAGGCGGGGGAAACTAACTAGAGACCCCCGAGAAAATCCGTCCACCAGCGGCATCGTCCGGCACGACTCTCCCTTGCAAAGACACGGGGGGCTACCCCCGCCGGGAATCGATCCCGGTTCACCTGAGTGAGTGGCGAGTGGTCTAGCCACTACACCACTGCGGCTGCGCGAGCGTCATCAAACGGACGTGATCATGACGAAGGTTACTTCAACCACGGATTGGGAACTTCAAAGTTAAAAGTTCGGCAAAGGGAAAAATTTTCGTCGCTAGGTAAGTGCTAGTCTGGCATGCGTACCAGTCTTCTCTATTATTTTCTACGTTACGAAACAGGATAATATTGTCGAGGACTGTTTGGTTTTTGGCTGTGACGCCCTCATGTGTGTGTGAGACGTCTGGGATGTTTGCGAGATTCCTTATCTCCCGATTTCTGAGGATTTTGCTCTAGTGCTTTTAAGATTTACTATACTTTTTTACTTTTTTTTTTTAGCTTCGTTCTTAAGGAGTGGTAATATTAAATTTAAGTAAAAGTAAAATAAGTGACCATGGCTACTGCACATGCGCGTGTGAGGATGACCCACGGTTACTTTAAACCGCAAGAACTTCTTGAAAGCTAGTATAATAGGTTAAGGTAGTATAAACATAAAATAATCCTGTGTTCACCCACTATCCTAGGTTAGTTTAGGTGGCCATACTAGTTTGGGACACTATGTCTGTGTACATTTGTACAAGCTACGGATATTTTCCTGTCTTCGTGCCCTAGAGAACTGCATGTAAGTAATGAGATCACTTTTCCGATGTCCAAATTCACATGACAGAGGATAAATTGCGCCTCACACACCCTCAAAGCAGCTAGGCAATAAAATAAAATATTGTTTACAATCATATACAAAAATGATTAACTAAGAGGTGATGGTATGAGGAGTAAAAAAAAATAGCAAGAAGTAAAAGCTACGTGGGCCGAAAGAGCCACAGGACAGTCATATGATAGATATCATAATGATCAGCTAAAGAAACTACTTATACCCCTGAGTTACCCAGAGAGGGCATGGGCGTGAAGATGAAAGAATATGGGACTATCCTTCAGCTGTATACGAAGAAAAGAAGTCCAGATTCACAGCAAGGACACGACTATACCCTAGAACGTCCACTTCAGACAAAGAGACATGACGCGTGTCCTTTCCTCGGAACCTTGACTGGACGGATGTTGCAGGTTTGAATATAGGATATATTTTAAGTCTAGCTTGATCGTGGATCTTATTTCACGAAAACCAGGTGTCTTTATTTATATGGGTCCAAGAACGCATCCCATTGTTCTTCTCATGTGAACAGTATAGATGAGTTCTAGTGACAAGGATATAGTTCCTATAACTATAGTGTATATCTTTTTTATTGTGTCTTGGGGAAGGGTGGACCTCAGATCTCCAGGTTGAATGAATCCAGGACTCCTGGCAAGGTGAGGGAGCTAGCAGGCAGTACCTGGCAGGCTCAAGCTGCCTGAGGTGAAGTGGAGGTGTTATGAAAGGCAGGAACTCACCCGGTGTCCGTTGAGGAACCAGGTGAGGTTGGCTGCAGGGAAGGAGGGCGACGACGTGCAGTTGGCGCGCACAGTGTCGCCGGCGGAGTAGCTCGTCCTGTCAGCCGCCACCACCGGGTCTCCTCGCGGCGTCTCTGCAACAAACCACACACTCATCCTTATCCTCATCGCTATATTAATAGTCATCGTAATCACCANCTGCAACAAACCACACACTCATCCTTATCCTCATCGCTATATTAATAGTCATCGTAATCACCAACATCAACATCGTACTAATTATCACCATTACAATCACCGTTATCGTCGTCGTCAACAGTCATCGTCACATCTTCATCGTAATCGTACTGATGATTGTCATCGTATCAATGACCATCTTCATCGTCAGTTTAGTCGTCACGTCATCGTCATCAACAGTTATCGTCGCATCTTCCTCGTCATCATAGTGATCATTGTCATCGTCTCAGTAACCGTCTTTATCGTCAGTTTCGTCGTCACATCGTCGTCATCAACAGTCATCGTCACATCTTCCTCGCCATCGTAGTGATCATTGTCATCGTCTCAATAACCATCTCTATCGTTAGTTTCGTCGTCATATCGTCGTCATCAACAGTCATCGTCACATCTTCCTCGCCATCATAGTGATCGTTGTCATCGTCTCAGTAACCATCTTTATCGTTAGTTTCGTCGTCACATCGTCGTCATCAACAGTCATCGTCACATCTTCCTCGCCATCATAGTGATCGTTGTCATCGTCTCAGTAACCATCTTTATCGTTAGTTTCGTCGTCATATCGTCGTCATCAACAGTCATCGTCACATCTTCCTCGCCATCATAGTGATCGTTGTCATCGTCTCAGTAACCATCTTTATCGTTAGTTTCGTCGTCACATCGTCGTCATCAACAGTCATCGTCACATCTTCCTCGCCATCATAGTGATCGTTATCATCGTCTCAATAACCAAGTCTATCGTTAGTTTCGTCGTCACATCGTCGTCATCAACAGTCATCGTCACATCTTCCTCGCCATCGTAGTGATCGTTGTCATCGTCTCAATAACCATCTTCATCGTCAGTTTCGTCGTCACATCGTCGTAATTCCCACCGTCATCGCCATCGCCATCATAGAATACAAAAAGCACTAAAGAAGGACGAAAACCAAAGCAAATTTACTCAGTGATTTCAGGGTAATTTTCCTTACATGACCCGCAGTTTCTTTATATGATCTCTACGAGGGTTATTCGGAAAGTCAAGTCCGAATCGCTGTAGCTAATCGAATGTCGCGCATACATAGTAACGCGCATGCGCACCGACTCCCGGCATACCTTGCTCGTCAAACGACGCCCTTTGCATTTGTTTTGTTGCAGTGTGCTGTTTGCAGTGTCAGTTCAAAATTATTTAAACAATTAATCAGCCCGCCGACTGTGAAATACGGTCAGTGATTCTGTTTTTGACAGCAAGGAACGTTTCAGCAGCGGAAGTTCATCGACAGATAAGTCAAGTGTATGGCCCCAATGCGATGAGTGACAGCAAAGTTTGTAAGTGGGTGAGAGCTTTCAAGGACGGACGGGAAAATGTCCATGATGAACCGCGATCATGCCGACCATCAGTGATCACAGAAGATTTGGTTAAAGCCGTGGACGAAAAGATTCGTGAAGACCGGCTATTCACAATTTCAACTTTAGCATTTGAATTTACGAATGTGGGTAGAACAACTTTGCACAAAATTGTCTCTGGAAATTTGCAATTTCACAAATTGTGCGCACGTTGGGTTCCCAGGCTGCTTACTGAGGAAGACCAAATGGAAAGAATGGCTTTTGCTCTTGATTTTTTGGACCAATATCATAAGGAAGCTTATCAACGTTTAGAGAAGATTGTCACAGGGGAGGAGACGTGAAAGAAGAAATTACAGACTCGTTATCTACACAGGCGTCAGACGTCTATTACTTAGGCATACAAAATCTTGTAGAACGTTATGACAAATGTTTAAAAAGATATGGAAACTATGTAGAAAAATAGACAAACATATAAGGAATTAAATAAAATTTTTTTTTTGAAAACATCTGTAATGGTTTATGTTTTATATGAAATCGGACCTTACTTTCCGAATAACCCTAGTACTTTCCCCACTGTCATCGAATTACTTGGAGAGTGTAAGTCTGTATTTGTGCAAAAAACTGTGGTGCACCAGACTGGAAGACAACTTTACATTGGATCATTCATTTGGATGTTTCATGATTGTCAAATGCTTAGACAGTTAAGGCAACTCCAGAGCACAAGGGCCTTGATTTGATCAGCTGGTGATAATGTTTGCCTGCCGGTACTTCATTTTTAGAGCTTATTTAATAACAAAAAACATGCGTAATTTTAAATAGTTAATAAAGATATTCCATATAAAGAAATTTATAGAGTTTGAAAAATAATATAAAAATTGCCAAATTATAAAAAACTCTTAAAAATAATAGTAAATATAATAAATCATTAATTTAAAAAATTGGCAAAAAGCTAAAATAGTATACGGAAGAAAACAGTAACTGTTACTTTTACGACAATGAGATTATACAAAAAAGCCAATAATAAATTCATTTGAAATACCTTTCGGAAGATGTCAGTCGCTGCCTTGTTCGAACCGCCAATCAAGAGAGAAATATATATATATATATATATATATATATATATNTATATATATATATCCTCCCTGCATTCCATCCCGTCACGCCCGTCTCGTCCTGTTAGGCTTGGGTCACAATTGAAAGCATGGCAGTAAGCAGACAACATAGATCGTGTCCACAAGAATTGACCACCATGTTCTCGAACATACTGACTCACAATTGCGCATAGCATGTCGTGTGCATGACAGGCCCTGACAAAGTGCACGCGGCAATAGCCGAGTAGAAAATAGTTTCCCACGAATTTGTATATTCAAAATTGAGGAACAGTTATGCTGCAGAAAAGAAGAAACGTCACCAGATATAAATTTATGGAGAAGAACAGATGACAGTTTACAAACAGAAACGTTTAAATGTTATTCACGTCTTTACGATTGCAAAAAAAAAATTTTTTTAAGAGAAAACAGAAATGGTAAATGTAAATTTTTTTACACAATATCACAATCTGTTACGGAAAATTCAGCATTTACCAAGACTATCAACTGACATCAGACTCTTCGCAAAATTTCACTAGCTAAAAATAATACATAAGTATTTAATTGTGAACCAGTTTCGCACAAGAACTGTTGTCGTGTGAATGTTCTACTGTTACCATCTATTCTTTCGCCTATCTTTTTTATTNCAATCACTGATAAGCCAACAACAAATATACGTGTTGGTATTATTGTGGCCGTATTCCAATCCCTGCACACCTCAACCTTACTTTTCTTACTTTATTAATTAATGCACGCAACATGCGTGACGTAACTTTATCGTGCACATGCGTACACCTTTTAAAAGCACCCTCGAAGTTCCTTCAGGTGTTTATAAACCAACTTGCGGCACGCCACAACCAGCGACGTGACGTCAGCGCAACGCAGCATTTGCGCTCCAGACCGCATGCGGTTGATGCGCGGGATTGACCGGAGACAAGATGATATGGGATACGCACTAATGCTCCGTCAGCGAGGGATCGGAATGACTTGTTGCGCGCATCGCACACTGCGCGGGTAACGTAACTCGGCCCGTGGAAGTTGTGCGGTTTGTCCGGCACTGGCCACTCCGCAGTGAGACGACGTGAACTGACCAACGCAGAAGCATGCCACGTGCGTTTGATACTTTGGCTAGCTATTTCCGTACAGTGTGCGACGTTCGCTGGCGTCAACTACAACCACTGTCCACTTCTGTACTCAACTCTGCTAGGTCTCGGTGCTGCTGTTAAAATTAAATTGAATTAACGTTGACTGCTACTTTCCCTTTGCACAATATTTCGCAATTAATTTGCTAACTATTCGGGAAAATCCACGCCCGTCGTCTACAGTTCCACTGGAAGTNATTCGGGAAAATCCACGCCCGTCGTCTACAGTTCCACTGGAAGTTGCTAAGTTAACCCGTACAGTAACAAATAAATACGTCGTGCTAAGTGTTACAAGGACAATTTTTTTGTTTGAAAGTCTATAATGCCTTGCCGTATGACGGGACGATAATATGGCGATTGAGCTGATTGTTACTGGCAGCAACAGTATATGATGCTGCGAAAAAAAAAGTCTCAACAACGAACGATAGCTCGTCTTGGAAGTCATATTATGACGATTCACGTGGGAACGTGAACTTCGCAAATCCAATAAAAACGCGGTTAAATATTTTGTAGCTTTTCGGATTAAACACTGATGAAATACAATTTTTAGAGAAGGTGTCTGTGTTACAAATCTCACGTGTGGAAGTTTGGCGTTCGTGATTTGTTCAAACTCCGAAAACAACTAGATGATCATAACCTCCGAAATGAAATACACTGAAGAGCAAAAAAAAAAAAAAACTGGTATAGGCGTGCATATGGAAATTACAGAGGTATAGAACCAATCAGAGTAACGGTATGCGGTCGGCAGCGCCTATATAAGATAACAAGCGTCTGGCAAAGTTGCTAGATCGGTTTATGCTGCTACAATGGCAGGTTATCAAGATTTAAGTGAGTTTGAACGTGGTGTTATAGTCGGCACACGAGAGATGCGACATAGCATCTCCGAGGTAGCGATAAAATTTGGATGTTCGCGTACGACCATTTCACGAGTGTACCGTGAATATTGGGAATCCGGTAAAACATCAAATCTTCTACATCGCTGCTGCAGGAAAAAGATCGTGAAAGAACGGGACAAACAACGACTGACAATAATCATTAACCGTGACAGACCTGCAACCCTTTCTCAAATTGGCGCAGATTTCAATGACTCCTGCATACCTTCAGACATTAGTCGAGTCCATGATACGTCGTCTTGCGGGCACTTCTGCCTGCTCGCAGGGGCCCTACACGATATAAGGCAGGTGTACCAGTTTTTTTGGCTCTTTAGTGTATACATGTAAAATGCAGAAATGTTATTCGTACATGTGCGCATTTATAGTGAGCGTAATAGGGAAAATTAAATGGTTTAAGCAATTAGTTTAGTAATGAAGTCTGCAGTTTAGTGTTAAACAATTAGCACTACGTATTTTAGCACTAAGATACTTTTGCTGAACATAATTCGAAGTTTCCAGGTATATATAAACCGGGTGATTCTCCCGCGCATATTTTGTCGTGTATATGCAACCCGCTCACTTTTAAACATGTCTAACCAAACATATCTTCCGCTGTACCATAACTGTCTCTATTGTTGCAGAGTCCCGTGCCGTGTATTGCAACCGTTAAGGTGCGTCGCCTGTCAGCTGAACATTCGACGCCGTTGCCAGCCTGCACCAATCAGCGGCGCGCAAACAGATAATCGCTACAGAACAGCGCGTGCGCGTTGATGTCGTTTCCGTCAGTTCAGTAAGCGGCGACTGTATTTTCATGTCACGTGAAGAAACACATCGGGTCGAAGCGGGGCAGGCGTGTTTTACTAAGGACGCGATCGTCGTGAATGTGCCAACGTATTCGGTAAACATCGTAATAAACTGCTCCGACGCATTAAACGGACTTGTAATCTTTGAAAAGTGGCTGCTTCTCAACGCCTTGCTGACGTAACACCACCCGTTCACCCGCGCACTGTACTGACGACCACCAATCAACGCAATAAAAACAAACCCTCGAAAAGAGAAGATGGCACAACAAACTTTTGTGATTGGCCAAAAAGTTCAAGTTGCACAGAGACGTATCCCGTGAAAGATTGACGTCGACAAACTTATGTTCTCAAATGAACGTCCGTTTTACGTTATGTNCATGTCACGTGAAGAAACACATCGGGTCGAAGCGGGGCAGGCGTGTTTTACTAAGGACGCGATCGTCGTGAATGTACCAACGTATTCGGTAAACATCGTAATAAACTGCTCCGACGCATTAAACGGACTTGTAATCTTTGAAAAGTGGCTGCTTCTCAACGCCTTGCTGACGTAACACCACCCGTTCACCCGCGCACTCTACTGACGACCACCAATCAACGCAATAAAAACAAACCCTCGAAAAGAGAAGATGGCACAACAACCTTTTGTGATTGGCCAAAAAGTTCAAGTAGCACAGAGACGTATCCCGTGAAAGATTGACGTCGACAAACTTATGTTCTCAAATGAACGTCCGTTTTACGTTATGTNGCACAGAGACGTATCCCGTGAAAGATTGACGTCGACAAACTTATGTTCTCAAATGAACGTCCGTTTTACGTTATGTGAAGCGATCTTAATATGTCTTGTTGAACACGCCGGTCTAAGAATGGCCGGCTTACGTGAACTCGTTATAGTCCATTCATGGTTACTTCAAACTTTTCTGAACCCCTGCTCAAGTTCTACTTTCACGATATTCCTCCGCCTTATGCTAACAAAGCTTAAAAATTTACACCAGCTGGACAACGCAACGCATTCGTGCGCACTCAGTGTAATACTATTTTGCATAAGAACTATTTCTTACTAGGCATTACCAATAAACCTACTTTCTCTCTGTCTTTATTCATATTAGTTATAAATGAAATATTATAATTTTTAAATGAAATATACGTAAAAGTTCAATTGAATAAAAAAAATTAAATACTTTAATGTTAACAGGAGTATAAAATGCCTGCGATGGTTGACATATTAAGGATACAACCAAACACGTCATTCATGGTGTAATTTTTCAAAGCTTCGATTTAAAAATTGTGAAGAAACCGTGAACAGACTATATTTGAAACGTATTACGTTNGGTGTAATTTTTCAAAGCTTCGATTTAAAAATTGTGAAGAAACCGTGAACAGACTATATTTGAAACGTATTACGTTAAACGTGACGTCCTTGCGGTCCCGGCTTCAGAGTCTCNTATATTTGAAACGTATTACGTTAAACGTGACGTCCTTGCGGTCCCGGCTTCAGAGTCTCGGCGCGAGAATTAGTCGGGATGTCGTCTTGCCCTGGTTTGAAGCAGAGCTAAGTTGCAGCTCTCTAATGGAGAAATTTCTCTCTCTTATTGTCTATTTGAGGTTTCTTCGCACTCTTTGAATAAAAACTTTGAAAAATCACCCTATGTATGAGGTGTTTGTTTATTTCCTAAATATGTCTTGCATCACAAGCGAATTATTCATGCGTTAACATACCTTGTTTTAAGTTAAATATAAAAATTTATGTATATTATATATATAAATTTTAATATTTAATTTACAGTTAATATGAATAAAAACAGGAATAAAATAGGTGTGTTGGTAACGGCTAGAAATAGTCCTTATGCAAAATAATATAACTAAGGGTGCGCACAAATCCAGTAAGTTTTCGTGTAATTTCCTAGACTTGTTTAAGCTTTGTTTGTATGACGCGGAGTAATATCCTGGAAGTAGAACTTAAGTAGGCATTCAGAAAGTTGGAAGTAACTGTGAACAGCCTACATCACGCACTCTAGGGTTATATTGTGAGCTTTTACTTGTAATGAGTAAAGTTTTTTTTAAAACTAAATTCCGACACCGGAATTTGATGTTAAGACCACATGTTACAATCCATATTGTAGCTTCTTTGCCTATTTTATTTGCTGTTACTGACAAACTGTATTAATAAATGGTATGCAACTCCTCTTTTCNATTGTAGCTTCTTTGCCTATTTTATTTGCTGTTACTGACAAACTGTATTAATAAATGGTATGCAACTCCTCTTTTCAATGTAGATGGCCAGAGGAGTAAAGATATTAAGACCACTTGTTACAATCCAGATTGTAGCTCCTTTCCCTATTTTATGTGTAATTACTGACAAACTGTATTAACAAATGGTCTGCAACTCCTCTCTTCAATGCAGATGGCCAGAGGAGTAAAACATTAGAGGTCGCCGGGGAGGATGAGATCACCACTGGCCCAGGTGACCAGTACATGCTCGAATCATATGGCGTTTTACCACAATCTTGACTTTTTATCGTATGGCAACAAACAATCACATAGAACTGAAACAGCCCCAGTTAGTACAAAAAATAATATGTTTCCAAGGAAAATAAAATTTCATGAATTCATTTTAACATAGGTTGGACTTTAGGAAAATGTAGGTTTCGCTGCTGGATAACATTCTACCAATCACGCCACGGCGAACTCTAAATCAATAAAAACACCTGCATATACAAATTGTATCTTGTGGTCGGTGGTAAAACTGGCTACTCACTGCAGGAACAGCTGCTGGACGAATACCTGGAGCTTGAGAATAACAGGGGACTGTGCATTCCAGCGTACAGGTCATTTAGCCCGCGAAGATTTGTGTCATATAATTTTAGACATGCTAAAAATAATATTAAAAAATGGTTGCCTGTAAAGTCGGTTTTACGGGCGAAGATTTTACGTGACAACGTAGTGCTGCGCGCGCGGCAGACCGATCATAGTTGAGTGGGAGAGAGACGCAAGGCATTCGGCGGGCCTCTCTCTCGTTCGGTGACTCATCGTAACGTTACCGAGCGTTACACTTTTTCATAAGTGACTCCCAGCCGCAACCTAATTTAAGACGTTGTCACGTCAAAACGAGAACAAATATAACGTACCGTTTGCTTTTACTTAATTAAATATTGAACAGTTTATAGCCTGCCACAAGGTAAACAATATTTATATTGTAGCATCATTCCATTTCATAGATATCCTTATTTAGATATTCTAAATGGCTTGTGAGGGGCCGCAGTGGTGTAGTGGTTAGACTGCTCGCCCTCCCACATATGCGAGTGTTGCTCCCGTATTTTCGCGTGTGGGAATAGTGCCGGACGATGCCGCTGCTCAGCGGGGTTTCCTCCGTAATCTCCCGTTTCCCCGGCCCTTTTATTCTGGCGATGCTCCATACTCACCTCACTTCACTCTCATCTGTTCTCAAGACCCCGAAGTTAATAGCTGCCAAGATATTTCCAGCCCACCCCACTCCACCAAATTGTTGTGGGTAGAAAAATTTGATTTCTGTTTGTACACAGACACACTCATGCACACATGTTTCAGTGCATTAACGGAACAGTGGAATGGCGTGGTGTGGTCAGGCCTTAGCTGAACGGCTTGCATGATCACACTTTAAAACATTAACGAGCGGAATTGCAACGCCACCATTTGGTCGTCGACAGTTGCAGAAATCCCCTCCACCGGTCACTGAGCGGGGCCGCAGAACCACGCGCTTGATATAGGCCGGCGTTAACCGTCTCGTCGTAGTCAGTCATCTTCAGTCCTTTGGGCGACCCTACCAGCGAAGCAGACCAGGAAGATGGGTGTCCGGCCGTCGCTAACCGCCTCGTAGAATCAGCCTCCGGCAACATTAACAAGGTGATGACGTTCCAGTGGGGTTAAAATAAAATGGCGTGAGTTAAATAATAATAATCTTAAATTCAATGTAAATCTCCCCCGGTCAATGGTAACATAACTATCAACTGTAAATGCTATACGTTAATAAACCTCATCTATTACTGTTGTGCTCTACCAAATCATGAGTCGTTATTTGAGATACGCACCAAGCATACTGTCATACTTTCAAGTACGAATTGGCTGAAAAGCTAGTTCGCAACACTGTGCATTTGGTAGCCATTCATTGACTGGCTGCGTGAGTCTCTGGAACGTACTTGGATCTCATTGGCTACCGCAAGCTGCGAAACGTTTCCTGTTGGCTGGATTGTGGGCTGACAAACACGTTACCGGGCGCTCCTTGGCGAACGAAGCTTCAATAAGTTTCTGGACAGTGACGCCATTTTGTTGACGTTTGCGGTGCAAGCAGCGGTTTCACTTCTCCGTTGTCAAGTATTCTGTGACTGCATATGAAACACTTTTATTCTCTTGTTTGTTTTTGAGCGAAGATCCTGACTTTGTCGTTAGTAAAGACCTGGAGATCTGTCAAACTCATTTAAATAGAAACTCGTCTTCGGACATACTATTGTTTATAGTCCAATTAGTAAGCGGCTTTTTTTAGACACGCCCTGGACGATTTTGAGCCAATGACAAAACTATAGTAAAGCACGCACCGAATCCCGTGCTGCCTGATCTGGTGAAGATTTAGACTAACAGCTAATGAACAAGGAAATAATACCTATGTTATACGGCGATAGTAAATTGCCTTTGTTAACATCGAGATAGTAACTAGCATTTCTGCTACAACCCGAGCCACATGACGTAACTTACCGATATTACCCTTTTGAGGCCAGCTTTCATAGTGCGCTTTGATGCACGTGTAAACATACGACGTCCCGAATGTTAGGTTAAGTTGGGAAAGGCTATGCTAAGTTAGTTTACGCTAGGTGAGGTTCACTTAAATTCTCATTGCTTCATATAAATAAACCTCTTGAAGTAGAAATACAACTGTTTTTATTCAAATTATTGTAACTTTTCTCATTACGACCACATTTAAGAGTTAACTTGATCACAAAATAACCATTTTGATACACCACTACTTAAACTTCATGAGATCCAACACATCACTCTCATAATATAAATTATAATGTAAGTATAAGAAATTTAAACTTAAGTTACCAATTGCATTATTATTTTCGTAGGACGAGACATTTTAGCTTTTTGGATCCCTTTATTGTGAGGCACGAGCAATATAATAGGTTTATTCAGGATGCCTATTATGTATATGTTCGTTCGATGAAGGCAGAATCCTTAAGTCTTACTGATACGACTGCATATGCTGGTATGATTCCGTTGTTGATTGGCACAATTATTGGATCAATATCGGTTATTTACATAAGAAAGAGCAGCTTTATATGTGGGGCCCCTCTAGCGGCGTAAAATATATTATCATGCGTCAGCCTGACTTACGGTTCGAGTATACAATGTTCTGTTGAGTCTAGCTTGTTCCCAAATTAATCTGCGAAAAATCCGGATCACTAGTCATTAGTGTATGCATTTATAGTGTAATTTAGCTTGTTCGAGACGGAGAAAAGAAATATAGACAGAGTCTATGCTGCTGGGTGATGTGTGGGCGTGGTATCGACCAGCCACGCAGGGCGTGAGAGGTCCTCGTCTATGGCGGCAACTATCAGAGTGCGGCTGACAGCTCCAATATCGGCCTCTCTGGAGTGGCCAGCCTGCGTTCGTCGGCGCGGATGGTGAGGCCACTGGAACATCGCGCTGGAGTAACTGGAACTGGAGTCTCACTGCCCAACCGCACGACCCGTTCTCTCGCTCCAGCACAGAATACTATGGCCGTGCTCGAATTAGCCATTTAGTATGTGAGTGAAGAAATTTTGGCCGCTCTTAACATCGAGGTCTTGAGAGCCAACGAGGGTGAAGCAAGGCGGGTATGGAGCAGCACCGGAATACGAGGGTGGGGGAAAACGGGAAATCCCCGAGAAAACCAGCCAACCAGCACGATTTCCACGTGCGAAAATCCGAGAGTGGCCCCACCGGGAATCGTACCCGGTTCACCTATGTGGGAGGTGACTAGTCTAACCACTACACCACCGCGGCCCCTGCCATTTAGTACATCAGTATTTGAATTTTTTAGTGGCGTTCAGCTTGGACGCCATCGATAGTCTCTTGTTCAAACATGGTTGCAATTTTTGTAATTTAGTAATTTAGTATGTTTCGTTTCATACTAAAAACTAAATACTAAAATACGAAATACGTCATCATTTTAGTCGACTTATTCGGGTCACGTGACTTTTTTTTTTAACTTAAAGTGTTCATTCGAACACGACCTGGAGCCGATCTAGCTCTAGGAAACATCTTTCGTTAGGGATATTCCACCCCCATTGCTTTATGTAAAATTCATACTATGTTGGGATTTTGATAGGTCGGTAGACGTTTTAAAATCTCTGGCTATTTCAGGTTTGGAAATTTCCTGAGAAAATCCAAAGTACTTTACTATCCTTTGTGAGAAACTTCTTTTAGTATTCAGTTTCGCCAACCCTTGCATGGGGGAGGAAGAAGAGAGAGAGAGAGAGAGAGATAGAGAGAGAGAGAGAGCTTCAAATGCTGACAGCTGGTCAACGTCTAAGAAGAGATCAGCCTGTCTATTGTGTTCGCTAGTGTATGAGCGATTAATTAATTTAGATGAAAATTTGTGGCCAGCAATATAGTCATAGGATTTTACCTCAGCGTGGCATTTTTCAACGGACGTTAATGTTAATGTGGACATTCAAGATTTTTGTTAGTCTGTAGTGAATTAAGAGAATGTTTTATAGAGAGTGTATACTTTTTGTTTCGCCCGGGTAAAATTTTCTTCCCTTTCCACATACCAGTAGACTGGAGTTGCGAGTCAGTCGGTGCATATAAATACATTTCTACACTTACTAATTTTAAAGATTTGTGTAAAATTACTATCGGCAAGAAGAATATTTACAACGTTAAATGTAAGGAATGTTTGTTAATTTTTTACGCGTTTAAAAGACACAATAAATATACGAAATAAATATAAAGTATAGTAATCGTCACAACATCTATAGTCAAATAACTTGCTGGCAAAGATGTAGGCTATATACACTCTAAACCTGAATCGGTGAGCATTTCACTCTTTAAATCAATTAACAGTACGTGACAGATTCAACAAGCACTTCAGTGAATATATTAGATGAATAAGTGATAAAAAAAATAATGCCGGTTTTACTTCACTTATTGATTTAGTGACGTTTTCCACTGATTCATCAACTATTTTATTCGCTATTTTTCAGTGATTTGTTGCTTGACTGAAGGATCAGATAAACGAGGTGTATCAATACAAAGAACAACATAAAAACTTATAAAACCAATAAAAACACTTTATAAAATGTGAGCTTTGTCTTTTATTAAACCATTTTACGAGGCAACATGAACATTCAGTCTTTCGTTACGTTTTTACGTCTTTCATTTCGTTTTCACTTAATCATCACTCCACTCGGCTTGAAGGTTTAAACTGCATTAAATGTGGTGAAGTGAGTGCACCCTTACGTACTAATTGTTTTAACAATCCTAATGTTACCAATTATGCTAAAAACGAAATGAGAGGGCATACGATTTAAAACTATTTAATTTAGAGAAAAAAAAACTATATAACAAATATTTTCCCTCTTGATAGCTTAATTGGTAAGTTAAAGGTTAAAAAGTAGTGTGGGGAAGGCGTGGGTTAAATTCTAACAACCGAAATTAATTTTTAATTTTTTAAAATTGGGTTTAACTGCACAAGATAAAAAATGACTGTCGGAAATATGTTTATTTCTCGTAATGATTAGGCTAAATTCAATAAAAACTAAATTTAATTCACCGCACGCAGTTGTCCGTCTCTTATTCGATGAGTGAAATTGTACCATTGAAAAAACAAGTGGTTTTCCGCTCATGCTAAAATTGAGCCATTGTCACTGATTCGAGTAGTTGAATTCCACTGAAAGTCAGTAGTTTATCTCTGATTCGAGTTTAGAGCGTAACAGAGTAGATAAGCACACAGAACCGGAATGCCGCGGTGGTTCCTTTGATGTATGCGAACCCATTCTCCGATCGCGCGAGGTTCTGGATACGGGCCGTGTTTCTGATTGGCTACCGCATGCTGCGAGAGATTACTTGTTTGGTGGTATGCCAGCTGGCAAGTACGTTGATTTGCGAGCTGCGTTTCAACATTTTGCCGGTTTCTGTTACGCCCATTTTGGTGGTGTAAGCAACTGTTTCACCTCCGTATTTCTTGAAGTACTCGCGTTGCGGGACAGCCTGTATATCGCACCCCACCTCACCGCGCTTCCTCCTGCAATAACAACGCGATGCAGAGGGAGGAGGTGTCAAAAGACNGGGGGGGGGGAGGGGGGTTTATGGAGACGGAGAGGTGTGGAGGCGCCTTAACGAGGCTTTTAAGGCGCCTGCCATCGTCGTGATTGGCGGAGGGAGCCCGCCCCCCGCCTCCTTTATGGCCCATCAGCCCGCGTGGCAACAGCGAAGTCTGTCTCTCCGCGACCTTGATACGGTGCATGCAGTCTGTCCTGAGGCACTCCGGCAAGTTGCCAAGTCCGAGGACGCAAAATGAACACTCGCGGCACGAATATTCAGTTGAAGTCCGC
This sequence comes from Clitarchus hookeri, assembly GCA_002778355.1. Lineage (NCBI taxonomy): Eukaryota > Metazoa > Arthropoda > Insecta > Phasmatodea > Phasmatidae > Clitarchus > Clitarchus hookeri. The sequence goes on from NQII01000763.1 coordinate 26,240, forward strand.
GTCAGACTTGCATCAAGGACAGCGTCATCGCATTGAAAAAGAAATCTTAACGATAACTAGAGACCCCGGAAATTTCGCGGACTCATTCGGCAACAAGCAAGACTGCACACAATCCTCTGCGCATTCGGGGCGTGTCTAAGAAACCATCGACCAATGGAAGCACAAACACATGCGTATACGTGAACGCAGTTCAACTTTTCCTCAGATGAATCCACGAAATTTCCCGGCCTCTAGTGATAGCTGTAAACACGACCTGTTTAAATTTTATTAAAAAAATTTCCTAAAATTTTTAACAGAAAGATTAAAAAATATATTGCAATATTCAATTTTGTTTACATAAAATTACTGCTTTTCATTCGCGTAAGGGCGTGGGATATGTAGTAATTTATAGGTGAGCTCTGACATTTAATTAGAAAAAGCGTTTCCGAATTGCTGATTTTATTTTTCCTCCAGTCAAGAAATGCATTACGTTAAGTTCCAATGAGGTGACATGTTTTCCATTGATAGCAAAACTACCTTTCAGTTGCTACAGTACTCGTTTAGAATTTTTACAAAAAATGTACAAAATTTTTACAAAATGTTTGATTACTAACACAAAAATGAGTTTTCTGGCAGATGAGAAACAGTTTACCTACAGCAAATCATTTTACACAGTCTACTTGATAGGGCATAGGCTACATTCCGCACTTGGAATAACGAGCTTTGTCTTCCCGCAAGTGAATACCGCATCAACTGAGTGAATGTAATTTTTTTAACGGCTATTTTCATCTCATTTGCGCTGGATTCGCTGTTCCACTTCGAGTAGTTTGGTGGCGTATACTCGAATGTTGTAGGAGCTGTGCTAGTTTAGTAACTTCCGGTCTTCGAGGGCGCACGACTAGTGAGAACGTTTTGAATTTTTACACATGTACGAAAAATAGTATTGAGATTGTTATAGAACTTACATATACGTAACGATTTTTTTTTTGTAAAGTGTTTTAATAACTGCGATGATTTCGTTATCACTTTGACAGATATTGACGTCATATTAACGTTGTCGTCAGATTAAAAAAAAATGGGTGCGTGTACTTATGTACGTGCGTTAGAAGTTATACTTCTTCGGAATGAAAAAAATAAAATACATCTATTGTTACGGCCTAACACAGTACAACATCTTCGCCAAATTGTGTAAGAATGGGTTAATTGTTTCCCGAGATACGAGAACAACATCCCTACCACGTTCACTGTCGAATTTCGTTACACCATGCGCGCGCAACTTCCGTTGCACACTAAACTTTTACCCTCAATGCGCCAAAAGAAGTATAACTTCAAAAAACCCAGTATTCTTTAAACACATCGGTGGCCTAATGTTAATGATGCAAGCAATTTTTTAAAATTTATTTTATGCAACCTAATTTTACGTTGGCAGCACTCGAAGTGTAAAATTACTTACATTAACAGAATGGATTGAATGTTATGTTACATAGGAAGAAACATTTTACAAGTGCACTGACAACTCGATGTTATATTGTTCGACGTGGCAAATAACGAACGTTGTACAGTACGGTACGCACGCGTGGAGATGTGTGAAACAATACGATAGAGGTAAATGTCATTGAAAAGGCCAAGAACTGTTATTTGTAAAGTGGCGGACGTAGAAGACTATTTACTGACTTGTACTGAATTGTTCTTCACTCGAAATATTAACATCGTTTCATATGCAAAGGCCCATTAAATGGCAATTTTTCAACTCGTCAATCTGTTGGCTGAAAGCCAGCTGATAATTGGCCTATTGCAGTACAGTCAGTGTGGCTGGTACACTCTTCGCCAATAAATAAGGATACCAGATTCTTAATTTATTTCTTTTGTTGGTGGTGTTGACGGGGGGAGGGGGAGGGGCTTTCCTTCATTGATAAAGGAGCGCCTATTAAAATTTTTGAACTTAAGAACAACTGTAAATGTGGACACCAGTATTTTTTTGGTTTTATTCTTACTGTCTTATTATACTCTTCTCGTTTCATTATTTCTCATTTTTCTGATAACTAACTGTATGTCCTTTTTTTTAATGTGTCCGTATTTCATGGGGAAGGGAAGGAAATTGAACCACGACTTCCCCCCCCCCTCATATTCCCTAACCGTTTACGCCAAAGTACCTGTTTTTACTTTTTTACTTTGGTGTAATTGGTCTTGTGTATAAGTGGGAAGGTTTTCGATATTTTTTTTCACTGTACCTGTCAGAATTTGGTTACTTCTGGACTGAACGTTTGTGATTATGGTGCGGGCACCTAAGATTCGTCGCAATTTAAACCATCCAGGAGTAAATTTGAATTTTAGCTAACGTGTTTTGAAATTAAAATTAGCAGGGGTTCTTTTCGAGTAAATTTGGTGTCCCTGCCATAAACGAAAAGGTGTTTTATGAGGATACACATACTATAACCAGCGCTTTTGCAGTGATGGATATAACACTCTTAAACAATAAACAGTTTAACTGCAGCCAAAACAGTGGAAAACAGTGAATACGACTCCACTTCAAATCATTCTCAGCCTACTGATTGCCACGGAGGCCAGATTTTACTAATCTGAAGGTCGCTTCGTTTCGTTTTAAAATGGCGTAACATGTTAGGTTTTTAAACTTTGCATAGCTGTTTACACACACAGTACACATTTACGACCGAATTATGCAAATATTTCTCTATGGCGAAGCGATAGCTGTCCGTTTGTCGTTGTAATTTCTGCTGGAATTGAAAGTGGACGAACGGAGTAACTGAGTGTAGACTGATCGACTTGCGAAAGTGTGACGTCCCATGTGTTTGTTTTGGGTTGAGGCACAATACGACTTGCCTCCCGAAATATTCCGGGAATAAAATTAAAACGCAATTTTTCACGTAATTTACACTGCAAAAATTTATCAAAGTCTCTAAATCACGCACGAATGAACAAGAAAAAAAAAATGTAAAGCACGTTTCATGTTGTACTTTCAGACATGAAAACGAATACCATACGATGAGACCGTCTCCCCGTTCATTCTACTGATTGGTCAGTGTGGAACAGCCATTTAACAGACTCCCAGTGATTCGGGTTTAGAGTGTACGAACGTAAAATAACAGCGAATTCGATTCGGTAGAAGCTAGTCTTTCAACTTTCGTGCGTTTGCGGTATTTCCGTTATACACCGAAGAGCCAAAAAAACTGGTATAGGCGTGCGTATGCAAATAACAGATGTATGGAACCAATCAGATTAACGTGATGCGGTCGGCAGCGCCTATATAAGACAACAAGCGACTGGCAAAGTTGCTAGATCGGTTACTGCTGATACAATGGCAGGTTATCAAGATTTAAGTGAGTTTGAACGTGGTGTTATAGTCGGCGCACGAGAGATAGGACATAGCATCTCCGAGGTAGCGATAACATTTGGATGTTCGCGTACGACCATTTCACGAGTGTACCGTGAATATCGGGAATCCGGTAAAACATCAAATCTTCGACATCGCTGCGGCAGGAAAAAGATCGTGAAAGAACGGGACAAACGACGACTGACGAGAATCATTAAACGTGACAGACGTGCAACCCTTTCTCAAATTGGCGCAGATTTCAATGCCTCCTGCATACCTTCAGGCATTAGTCGAGTACATGCCACGTCGTCTTGCAGCACTTCTGCGTGCTCGCGGGGGGCCCTATACGATATTAGGCAGGTGTACCAGTTTTTTTGGCTCTTTAGTGTAAATCCGTGACTTATTTGACAAACCTCCTATAAAACCCTGAGCCAATCATAATCACTCCAGGTGAATGCTGGGACACTTCCTTACTACAGGTAAGGTTTGCTCTACTCAGGTTAGGAACAAAACGAGATTTCTTATGGTAGAGTTCGGCACAGGGAAATGTTCCGCCCCCAGGCGCGCAATGCTACTTAAAGGTAACTTTCAATTGCAATTTTAATCAACGTGATCAATAAAAGAGACAGATTTTATTTAGTTACGAAGTTATTTTATATTTCAATTATAATAATTGTAATTATTGTGTTTCTTAACTTAAGGAATGAAGGTAATCTGGTACACACGCGACACTAGCGCTCACCTAGTGGCAAAATGTTTTTGTTGCCAACCTTTAGGCATTGATCTTCCCACCCAACCTGTAGTAGAAGTAACCTTGCTACATGGCATGGCCGTTTCTTGCTCTGTTCCTGCTTCCTCTGAGCAACATGCTCCGTCTCTTCTAACCTCGCTGTTGTCGAGACGTAAAGCCCTACCCGCCTATATAAAGACACAATTACATTCAGGCACATTCGTAGCCTCTCACTGTCGAGACAAGCAGCAGTGCTGACAACAGTCACCCATATAAAACGCTTTGTTGAATAAAACTAAGTTGTTTCGGCGCAATCTAATTAATTGTTTGTACAGGGACAATCAAATATTTTTGTTGCTGGAACCAAGTTATTTTGTTGTTCATATTTGTTTGCTACAAATGAGTGAGATTTAGTTGGTTCGATTGAATATTTTTATGGCTCTACACTTTTAAGAAATTATACCTAATCTACTATATGAGTGTATACGTAGAATCAGAGAGCGCGAATGGTAAGGTTATTTACTGTACATTCATTGTAGTGTTCCTACATTTGCTAAGGAAACAGTCAAATAGGAAACTTCCAAACTTTGTATAGTAGAGACGCTTAACATTCCATACCTGTAGCCAGATGTGTGGTATTATTCACATAAGATATATTAGTTAAAAACTTCGAATTCTGTATAGGAAGTTGACCGGAAATTTTTTTAGAGTGTACGTACATTAAACAGTTTAGGTTATCATAAAAAAACATTTATAGTGCAAACGAGTTTCGAGCACTTAGTTTCGGCAACATCGGCAAACGTGACAACTGACAGAAGTGTAATGGTTTTACATATATAATATTATATAGAAGATATATACGTGATTAAATGTTTCAAGTTTTACAGCTGTACATTTTTGTTTTCTGTAAAAATTGTTTTATTGGGATCGTTTATACCGTTATTAAGCAACAATAAATGAAAAAAAAAAATCCTTTTTATTTTCTGATTGTCACGAAAATTACAAATCAACTCTCGAACCTTATTTTCGGACGAAGGCATTCAAACGATCCTCTACGGCCAACTAAACAAATGCCAGTTCCGAACCAAGCTGACTTTCTTGTCGCAAGAAATGATGTAATAATATATATCAGATTATTCCAGGTAATCAAATGTTTTATTCGCTTCAAACTAAATATTTATGTGACTCTAACATGATATTGTGTTTACGGTTACCAAACCGACTGGTTTATCGTACTTGCAAACTAGTTGCATGTGCTAAACACTTTAAATAATATTGGTAGAAGCAAATCATAGTTTGGCTCCACAAATTATTTTCAAATGATTTACTTGGTTCAAAAGACTTGGTTCAATGCAACGAATGCATATGTGTAGAGGAACAGAAGATTAGTAATGAACAAAATATTGCTCACTGTAAACAAGTGCTTTCCAAGCAAATTTATTTAGTACCTATCTGCAACAAAATATTTTTCTCAGTGCATGTGAGTATTCCAAAACGACTGTACTAGCACGTGGGTCATCGAAATCGTGAATGTCTCTGGTGTTTATACGTAGGCGAGGCACTACTAACATCGACTGAACTACCTGGCGCAGTGGTAACACACACTCTACTAGCATCCGGAAGACGTGGATTTGGATCCCAGTTCGTACATCCTGACATAGGTTTCCCATTGTCTCTTCAAATAACTCCAGGTGATAGCTGGGATTCCTTCCCTGTTCCTGATTCTATGGTGAATCTGTTCCCTCCATAATGACCTCGCCATCGATGAGATGACAATTGAAGAGATTCTGGCGGCCGAGAGCTGATGAGGGTTTGGCGAGGTAAGTATGGAGTAGCGCCGGAACGACGGTGCGGAGGAAACGGGAGAGCCTCGAGAAAATTCCCACCGACCAGCGGCATCGTCCGGGAGCGACCTCGCCGAGAATCGAATCTGGTTCACCCAGATGGGAGGCGAGTGGTCTGACCACTTGCCCACGCTCCCCTCAACTATAACTATTGACTGCGCAGTAAAAAAGTAAGCAATTTGGAAATCAGCCTTCGAAAAAAAAAATCACTGCCCGTTAACTGTGCATATACTGCCGTTTATATTGGCATGCAGAATTCCAGATAATTTGGCAGTGGATCTAGTAAAATAGTTCCAAGATTTGACGTCATACTGCTAGAATCATAGGTAAATTTATGGCAAATGAAGGCTTTAATTTTTGCATTATATACACTAGAGTACGAATTGTAATGGCACTGAAAACATTAAGGTTAATAACATTTCCACGTTTTAATTTGACAGGCGCGTTAATTAACTAATTAGACGCACAGTGATGTAATTTTACGTATGGCGGAAGGATACAAGATGAGCAGCAGAGTATATCTTATGAGGAGTAAGTACTGGAACACTTTCTGTGAAATGGTTGTTTGCGTGAATACACATATCTCGGTATGTTCTGGAAACACGACTTTCTGCCGGAAAAGGTTATGATAAAAACAATTATCTATGCCCCTATTTTTTAGCATACTTCCCAAAGGAGATAAAGGCTTATGAGATCACTTTCATGTATGTGTGTATGTGTGTGTGAGTATGTATGTGATTATGTGTGTGTGACTCTGCCTATGTGTGCACCTCTTATCAATTTTAGAACGCGTAGACAGAACTTTGCTAAACTTGGTACACATATAGCACTTAGTAATAAACCTGACTGTAATTGTTTTCAACCACATCGGGCACTTACTTTTAAAATGACGGCCATTTTAAAATTTGGGATGATATGTCATATCTTGGGAATCATTAAACCTTTTTTAAACCAAATTTTGTACGCTGGCAGAGCACAACGCTAGCATTAAATTTTGAGATAAATACAGTTGTTGGTCCTACATTTTGGAAAACAGTATCAAATGAAAAAAAAAATATTTTTCTTTATATCTCGAAAATTATTAAAACAATTCTCACCCAACTTGGTAGGTAAGTAGTAGGCCTAACATGATATATCAATTAAACTTAAGCGATTGCACTTGATTAGGTACTTACTTTGAAAATGGTGGTCATACAATTTTTTGGGGTTATTTGGTTTATCTGCCATACCGTTTAAACAATTTTTACAACATTTTTGTTTACTGAATGTATTTGTAAGAAGCATCATATTTACGAACACATTACCTTTTTCGTTGACCATTTTGGAAGACAGTGCCATACGAATAAATAAAGTTATTATGTGATATTTGGGTTAGAAATTTATCGATTACAACTAAACATGACAAACAAGTAGTACTGAGGCAGATTATGTTAAATGGTATAATTTAAGGATGCCAGACACTTATTTTTAAAATGGCGGTCATATAGTTATTTTTAGCTGAGAAGAGTATATCGTCGAAACTATCTAATCAATTCCAACTTAACATTTTATGCTGGCAGTAGGTATTACATATATCAACTGTATACATGAAGAACATTTTGTCCTACATTTTGTAAGATAGCGACACGCGAATAAACTAAATTTTCATGTCATACCAGGGGAAACAATTGACACATGCCTACCAAATTTGACAAGCAAATACCTCTGAATAGGGTGGTGCAAACTGGTGTTTTAAGTAGGCCAGTCACTTAATTTCAAAATGGTGGCTATAAAAATATTTTATCTCAGTATATTTTATCAACGAAACGAATTTCGACTTACGTTTGTATGCTGGCAGTACCTATTACGGCCATAAAATGTGTCTAAGCAGAGCCTCATTTCTCCACCATTTTGTATGATAGTGCTACCAATAAAAATTAAGTTTTTATATTATATCTCAAGAAACAATTAACCCATTATTTCAAAATTTGGCAATGATTCACTGTGGTAGGCAATATTAATATTAATATTTTAAGTACTACACACGTATTTTCAAAATGGCGGGTATAAAGTTATTTAGTTTTGTGTCCTGTATCTACAAAGTTATGTAATACATTTTTATTTATCTTTGTATATTGACAATATACAATCTTAGAATGTGCTACTACATTACTTTTTTGTACTCTATTTATGAATATCGCCATATGAAAATTATGGTGGTTTTATACCATATATTAAGGACCAATAAACCGATTCCCACAAAATGTTACACTGGAGCTTTTGATCTGATTTGCACCAAATTGTGCACACCATAAATGCTACAGAAGTTCATGTAAACTTAAATGATTTAAATGGGTCACACAATAATGTTCAAAATGGCGTCATCATAAATAATTTTGGAATGTTTGGCACATATGTTTACTAATTTAATCAATTTTTTTTGTAGATATTATATATAAGGATCATCATATATAGAGCCACTTTATTTGTAAATTTTGTACGAGAGTATCAAATAAGAAAATATAGTGTTTATAGAATATCTCAGGGAACAAACAACTGATTTACACCAGATTCTTTACAGAAGTAGCGCGATGGTAGGCTATGCAAAATTTAATGTTTTAATTGCCTCAGTCTCTTATTTTCAAAATAACAGCTATTTAAATATTATAGGTTAGTAAACTCTATAATTCGAAACATTAGACTGATTAAACCCGAAGTTTATTCTCCGAATCAGATCTCCAAAATGCAGTGCATTGTACGCCAGCTTATTGTACGAGGTTTTAAGTCCTGGGCAAGGCACGTGTGCATTTGTAATTGTCTCACTAAGGTTGCATACGTTTCTGGTTTCATTTTTAAATTTCTTTCAAAGAGAAGTCAACTCCTACCTACCAACTCAGATTTTAAAAACTTATTTAAAAATTATCTGCACCCATGTTGAGGAAATTATGCTTATTAGTTATATCAGTAACCTGTTTTTTGTACTTTGGTCATATTAAGTGTATTCATAGAGAAAAAACTTTTAACAAGCTTAAATACCAGGTGTGTTCAAAAAATAAGGTGACTTGTTATTTTGTGACTTTGTATAGATACATATTTATGTATTCATCAATATATATTTTGTCCCCTTCAAAGTAATCCCCCTCAGATATAATACACTTGTGCCAGCGCTTTTTGCCAATCCTCGAAGCACTTATGATATGCGCATTTTGATATGGCATTGAAGTCTCCGAGGTCTTTATCTCCTAAATCGTGACAAACCTCCGTCCTTTCATGGGTCTCTTCAGTTTTGGGAACAAGAACAAGTCGCAGGGGGCCACGTCCTGTGAATACGGTGGCTGAGGCGTGATTACGGTGTTGTTAATACAAATTCTTTGATCCATTGTTTGCGATAGCAAAAAATCGCCAAGCACACCAAAACACGTCTAACCTTTATATTTGTCACAAACAAACTAACAATGGAAAATGGCTGATAATTTCAACATATGTTGGGGACATGTGTACCAACAAAACGATACAAACAATCGATAATCGAATATACGTAGCCCTCGAAATTTGCAAAGACACCTTATTTTTTGAACACACCTCGTATAGCATTTTTAAAGCTTTCCTACGCAGTTTCTTTAAGCGACAAGAGAAAAGCACGACTATAGGGACGTAGTTTCATATGCCTGCTTTCATCGCGTGTAGAAAGTGCCACTGTTGCAGATCTAACTTGCACAGTACAGCGTCACGACGGAAACACTGCACGCCTTGCGCGTAGGGGCTATGATGCTCTAGGAGCGCAGTTAAGTGTCGCCCTTATCGCTCCCTCGCTTCTATACTCCTGGTCGTGAACAGCACACACCGAAAACTGGCAGCAAGTGACGACTCGCTCACTGGAGTGACTGGTTCACCTCGAACTGCTTAGCTGTCTGTCGAGAACGAGATCCCCGCGAACCGTCAACGTCAGCTGCCCTGAGGCGAGGTCCGAGCGCAGAACAGGCGCCTGTACAGAAGCGAAGTGAAGCGGTGGCACTTCTGACGACAGCGTGCGACCGTCGCGTCGCTAAGAGACGCTGTGACGTTCTGCAGCCCAGTTCACAGTTGAACTTTTGTTTATATCATATATATTAAAGTACGGAGTGAGGTGGCGCTGTTGTTTAACTTTCGACTCGCATTCGAGAGGACCCGGGTTCGAATCCCAGACCGGCCATGGTCTTCCGTGGTTTACCGAAATCACTCCAGGTGAATCCTGGGATGGGTCCTTGACAAACGCCATGGCCGATTCCTCCCCATTTCCACCCCAGTCATTGTTCCCTGAGAAACTTGCTCCGTCTCTATTGATCTCGCTGTCGACGGGACGTTCAGGCCGACTACCTACCTATATCTATAAATTATAATATTTCTTTTATAATTAATACTGATAAAAATTTAGGTGGAAATAAGTGCGACTAGTAAGAAATTGTTCTCATGAAAAATATTCGCAATCTTTTTTTGGTGTAATTTTCTAGACTTAGTTAAGCTTTGTTTGTATGAAGCGGAAGAATATCGTGGAGTGGAAATTAAGCAGGGCCGTCAGAAAAGTCGGAATTAATCATGAACGGACTACCATTATTAATTCCACGAAATGAACGCAGTTATGAGTCACGTATTCGCAGCATTTGCCATTTGATAAGGAGGAAAAAGAAATTAGCACTGCATCACGGCCGGGTTATTCTGTCATATATGAGCTAGGGGACACATTTAGAAGAGACCACGAATGGCGAACAGTGCCTCGACAGCTGGTATCTGCCGCCTTTGTGGTGGCTGGGACTGTCCTGCCGCGATGTTTAATAGCCCGCCGCCATGGTCGAGGGGAGAGACCAGCTGGTGGCAGCACCTCGAGTCGCTATGATGAGCTCATGTGACCTGCCGGCAAACAGTGCTTCGACAGCTGGTATCTGCCGCCTTTGTGGTGGCTGTGACTGCCCTGCCACGATGTTTAATAGCCCGCCGCCATGGGCGAGGGGGGAGACAAGCTGGTGGCGGCACCTCGAGTCGCTATGATGAGCTCATGTGACCTGCCGGCGGACAGTGCTTCGACAGCTCGTATCTGCTGCTTTTGTGGTGGCTGTGATTCACACCCTCAAAGCATTCAGATTAAAACTTCTAGGGCTACATTGCACGGTTACAGTATACATGCCGGGAACAGTATTAAATCATCGGGTTCCTAACAACAAGCGTACAACTTCAACAAAAAAACTGAGATATGCTTGTTGCATAGTGCGAACTACTTTCATTGTGGTCTTGATGCCACATTAGTACAACACTTACGTGTGCGTAGCTATTAAGATTTACGCATATTAAATATTATTCATGTACGTTATATGCCTAAAAACATTTTTAAAACATATTTAGTTGAAAGGATAAGTTTTGTGTGCAGTTCTGAGTTCGAACGTTTGTAAGTGAAAATTAACTGCTATTGACATCAGTCTGCTCAATATGATGTCTACAAGAAAACCAAACACCACCACTACCGTCAGTTTTCTCGTTTCTTCTCTATATATTTATTCATTCGAACTCAGCTGCAAGATGTAATGTCATCGTCTGCCATTGTGCTCGCCTGTTACAACGAAGTGGATACAATGCACATCTGCACTGTTGGCAGGAAATGTTACTTATATAGAAGTGGTAGAGCTGGTGCTTATTAGAGCAGACTGTCCTATCTAAAGGACACGCCTGTTGCCCTGGCCAGTCCGAGGAATGGATGGACTTAGAAATGAGATGAGGATGGAGCAGCATAGAAATGAATACCGGGAGAATACCCCACACCACAGCAGTTCCCACTGCTATCCCCTTATGACAAACCATTTCCGATGTTTTCCGCTCGCCAGGGCATAGCTGTGAACTAGAAAATCCGACATTGAGAGGGTAGTGACAAACAACTGAGCCAATTGTGGGACTTGCTACTTCAAGTTAAGATACATAAATTATTAATTGCACAGCTATATGAGTGGCCATCGGTTCAGGGTGACTACACAGAGTGAAGAGATCTGGGAGGCTCTTAACAGCGAAGTCTCAATAGCCGATGAGGGTGATTGAGGTGAGCGTGGAGCAGTGCCGTAATGAAAGGACAGGGGAAATGGGAGATCCCCGAGAAAATCCGCCGACAAGCAGCATCGTTTGGCACGATTCCCACACGCGAAAATCCGGGAGCGACCCAGCTGGGCCATCACACAAACCAACTTGCATTTCGTCATGTAAACTAGCAGCCATACTGGAATATGCTATGTCGAAATGTAAATTTCTCATTTGCATTCTAAGTCGGTTATATTTATTTATGGCGAAGTCATAGGTAAGTCAAATTTAATATAATTAAATAATTTTTTTACGGTAAATTTGCAAACAAATTGTAAATAAATCTATATTTTAAAGAAAACATATGAAATTTATCCTAATAATTAATATTATTTAGATGGGCAATATTGCACAATACACTTTTACGAAATACACTTAAAATTATAGAACTTAAAATTTTTCGTATTTTTATATAAAATATTATTAAAGTAGTGTATAAATGGGACTTCTGGTGCAGGTATCAAGGTATAGGGTCTCGAAGCCACCAGTTAACTCAGTTGTCAAGGCGGCATGAGGCGGCCGGCGCTTTGAAATTTACTGTTTTTCCCTCAAAATGGCCTGTTTAACTTTCGAAGCTGTTTTGTCCCCAAAATTACTCTTTTTTTCACCCGAACTCTCTTAAATTTCCAAAGATTTGTGAAAACAAGTATTTGCTCCTCAGTACAGCTGACTGTCTCCTCGCGTGGCTAAGGTATCCCGAAAATTAACCACAATGAGACATTTGAGATGTCAATAAAATAAAATTATTTTAAAAACATTTTTTTTAAATTTATATATGTACTTATAATTAAAAATATTAAAGACATAAGTATTAGTGTTATCAAAGGAATCGTATTTTCAAGGCGCTTACAATTGGGATGTCATGACGATTATGTAACCTAATAACAGGACCAACATATTGGATTTAAGAGGTATGCCCCTACCCCCGCCTCCTAATAATAAAAACTCAGTACCGTCACCCCACCTTACCAACAAACCTCATTAAATCGTTATTATCAGTGGGGGCTAAATAATATGTGCCTAACCCCACATTGAATTTTTTTAATGTTCGTTTTAAATAATTATGCAGCAAACAGCATTTTTCGCATGTAGGCTTATAAGAAAGTGAATATTTACAGGCATATAGGAATTTGAATATAATATTCGAACTCTTAGGGGGCAGGCTCTTGAAATTAGGTTTTTAAGTATAATTTATAGCTCTAGGAATGTTCACTTAAGTTTTTTTATAAACATAGCGATTAACCGCTACATAATGATGTTTTCAACGAAATCAGATTATAACAGATAGGATATGATATAGGGTCAATAAGGAAAAAAAGTATACATTTTTTTTTAATTTATTCAAATATTTTACTAAAAAAACACTAAAAGAATATTCATGTTCGTCCATGTAAAATGCGCATCCTTATACAAATCCCTTTCCTTCGTTAATCATGAAACCAACTATTCTGGTACATAAATTTGTGTCATCGTGCAATAAGCTTGAGGGCAAAGTCTTTGCAGCAAAAGCGACACTGGTTTTCCACTGAAAGCTCTGTAGATGATACACTGGTGGACCCAGATGGTTCAGCTGTCGTCACTTCGAAAGGAGCAGGAACCAGTAATGAAGATGTCTTCGTAGACAGAAATGTTTGTCCTGGTGATTAGTTCACAGGCTCGTCGTTCATACTAGTCGCAGCCGATTTTGGCAGAGGAACCATGGGATCGAAATTACCATCCATCACACCACAAATGGAGGCCGCAGGAACTCTCTGTTGCCAAACCAACACAGTGACTTCGATGAGGACTGTAGTACAAATTTTCATGACCTCACATGTTTGGAGTAAGTATCGTTGCGACAAAACGACCCATGCCATAATCACATATATTTAATAAAATTGGGATTGTTTATACAGTCATGAATTTCATATTGTCATGCAATGTGTTTCTGCTAAAATACCTTGTAGCAGTAACTGCAGGGATAAGTTTTCTCTGGTGGAGGTGTCTCATCCGAAGAAGTCGACGGTGCTCTCGGCATCATGCATGAAGTGGTCGATGGCGGTGCTGCCTCAGGTGTCCCATCTGAAGAAATTGACGGTGCTTCTACTGGACCCACGACCATCGTATTCATAATATTAATACCGTCAACTTCTGAGATGATCTGCCTCTTACCAAGGCCTCTATCAAACTAAGGTCCGTAACATGAACCCACCAACCTATATATCCACACATGATGTCATGCAGATTATGTGGTGCACCATGGCAGGTGACAAAGCAGGAACTGTTGCACCTGGTGATGAGTTGTTGAGTGATACATTCGTAAACGTGGTAAGCATTGAATCGTGGGAGTTACAGGAACGAAACGATGTTACTGTTGTCAATCACACAGATGATGGAGATTGCAGCATTCCAGATATAAACTTCTCAGCACTGTAGGCCCCATAGAGATGTAACTATCGCCTATCCATATGCTTCTCTCTTGCCTAGGCTTCTTGCATGCAAAAAAATTGTGATATCATGAAATGTGGATATATTCAAATGTTCGTAATGCACAACAAAGATAAATATATCAATATATCGCCTATGTGTTGAATGGTCTTAATCCACTCGTTATCAACTGCAGATGATCTACCGAATTGAGTATCCAGCCAGAGCCCCTCACTACCATTTCTCATTCTTCGCGGGATACCTTTTTTATTCTGTTTCCAACACTCTCTTCGATGTTGTGTACATTATAGGTAGATATATTCGAGGTCTTGATTGCCTTTCTTGCATTATCACATTGCATGTCCCTGGTGTACGATATCTGCATTACATACATATATTATATTTTACACCTACGTGTTCTTCCACCTCCTCTGTAAGTTGTTTTCTTAAATTTGGTTTCACATCTGGAAAAAATGAACAACCATCTCCCGTCAAAGCTATCAGATTTGAAGCAACATAATATTTTGAAAGACCCCAGAATACAGAATGCTTCAGGAAAAATCCATTTGCATTCGGCTTTATTTCACATGTTATTTGCGTAGGTTGCAATGACGAATTGACAGGTATAGCATCTGATTCCCCAGTCGATGCTGCACTAGCACCAGTTTTCGCTGTAAAACGCACAGAGGAAAGATGGTCTGTTCTTTCAAAGTCGTCCAATGATGCATCACTTTTACATAGTTTAAAATGCGTACTAAAATTTTTGGTGTGTGCACACAGTTTGGAACTTCTCACATCGATATCCCATGCAGATGGCACTCATTACACATGTGCTATTTGCATTCCTTAGTGCTTCAAAAGCATTTACGAAAGTCTTGTCGCAGTAGCTGCATGGAAGTCTTTGTGAAAGCGACGATCTACCGGTGGCATTCACAGCTGAAGTTTTCTGCTTCGATGATTTTCCAGTGCTTGTCGCGTCAGTTACCATCTCAACACATCTCCGATGCAATGTTGACAAATAACGTTTAGCAGGAAGTGAAGCGAGAGTGGTACAGGTTTCGAGATGTCTTTTCAGGTTGTCACTTCGTCGAACAAACTGCGATTTCCATTTTTCACATGCCAAAGTAGCATGCGCCGCGTTCTTAATACATTTGACCTCATGTCACCGAGAATTGTAGCTTTTAGTAAATTAATTCTCGCATTGACGACACAAATATTGGTTTCAAATATATTCCACCTTGAGACGATGTTTACTCCTCAAATTCCAAATATCAATTTGGCAATCCAGTCTTGATGAAGCTATACACAGAGAGAAAAGTCACTCAAATAATTGTTTTTATAGGGCCAAAAAACATATTTAGTTGCCCCAACAAAATATTTTGACAGTAGACAAAACTTGAATAACAATAAATGAGTTTTGTTTCTCTAACAAATACACAATTAAATTAACACAGTAGCTCTATGTTGGGCCGAAAGGATTTGGACTGTCAACGAACTATTTGGTTGAATCGCCTGTATATGTTTGTTTTGTTACTCATTTGATGGCCTTCTTTCGAAAACACAGCTCAAGAGTTTGTTTGTGTTGTTTGTGACAATTAGAATTGCAACAGTGTTTGTTAGTGCCATTATTGATGCTTAAAGACGACGTAAACATACAAATAAAACAAGTTCAACAGGCTACTAAAAAAGAAAGCTGTACAACTTAGAAAAAATTATTTGCACACGTTGTCTAGTATTAAAAAAAATATGGATTTAAAACATTACTACTACAAAATCAGCAGTAACTTTAGCCGAAGCTGCTACGGTGTAGCGCTCGGTCGCTTCTGATGTGGGTTCAAATCCTGGTCTCGACTTAAGTGTTTTTTTTTATATTAAACGAAACTCTTTAATGTACATAGAGCCAAACAAATATTTAGCCATCCTTGGAAATTGCTGTAAAATAAACATTTAAAAAAGCACACTAAACAAATGAGAAAAAAAAATTGAGTTATAAATTTTGAATAAACGAAGCAGAGGCGGTAATATTGTGCCATTCTATTTCTGACCCGTCCTCTACTTGGGAAGAAAACCAAAAAATTTCGTCGCGTAGAAATGAAACCATACTCGAAATGTATCAGGAAAAAGATACTTGCATTGCTAAATACAGAGAATAATCGTATTGCTGCTGACCATGGAGACTCGAGCAATTTCGTAAGCACCGTTGTGTTGCGCGCACCATAACAGCTCACCATAAAGACACATGATGCTTCTTCAATTCTGCTGTGCCTCGTGACAGATGAAGATGCGTCTTTGTTCACGGTTAATTAAGCATTTTAAAAATACGAAAAAAAATTCCTTGCCTTTACCTGCTTTGATTTCTTCACGATGAAAACAAATTAAGGCAAGCATTTTATTGCTTATTCTCTTATTACAAGAACAATGCTTGAACTTATCGTCACTGAACTTGACGTTTCTTACAAGTTCTTCCCTTGCCGACTCTTAAATACAGGCCTACCTCACGATTTCATGACAATGGCACTTCATGTAACTGAAATTTAATTGTAATAATTACTTTAAAAGTAAGAAAATAAGAAATGCGCCACAAAATATTCAATTGTGCAGCTGTCTAAAAAAAAAAAATATTAACATGTAACTGTTTCAAAAGTAATTTTTTTAAATTTATACATGGAATCAAAAGCCGCAGCAATTTCTCTGATATCAACTGAGTCCAAAGTGTCGCTGTGAACATAACACTTGAAGAAAAATATAACCTTTATCTAAAGTGGATTCTTTTAAGAATATAAATGTCAACATTACATTGGCAGTCGTTTAAGCATAATTAGCACCTAAATAAATAAAAGTGTGTACAACACAAAGCTAAGAAAAAAACTATAGGCTATAAAAGATTTCTTTATCCTTTTTTAATCAAACCTTTGAAAAATCGCCTAATGAATAACGAGTTTGGTTGTTTCCAATATATGCCACGTACCACAGGTGTTTTATACTCTTGCGTTAACCAAAAAGTACCTTATTTTTGGTTAAATTGAACTGTTATTCATACTTCATTTAATTTCACTTAATGTCAATAAACACAGTGAGAAAATAGGTGTGTTGGTAATGCCTAGTAAGAAATAGTTCTCCCGAAAAATACTATGTAACTGAGTGCCCACGAGTAGTTATAAAATGTTCCTTCACCTGCGAGGGCTGGGTGCTGCGGAGCCGTGGCACCACGGCCGCCATATTGGGTGACGTCACAGCCGCAATATTGGGTGACGTCACAGCCGCAATATTGGATGACATCACGAATTCATCAACGCATATTGGCCTATACTAATGACATCAATGCTAATTGTGAATATGCGGATGAGGTGAATTTTAATTGTGAATATGCTTATATCTCACATGCCAATCATGCTCACTTAAATCACGCACATGACACTCACTCGCCACCGCCATCGACGTTTCCTCCAGTGGCCGCCAGGGGCGCCACCAGCTTCGTTTCCCCCGGCACCGGCCAGGAGTGCCACCAGCTTTGTTTCTCTCGCTGGAAACCTGAGCGCACTAGCTTCGTTTCCTCCACCACCCATCAGAGTGCAGCACCATCGTTGTCGTTCACTCACAGTCAGCTAGAGCATGCCACCAGCGACCGCCATCTACGCTTCCGAAATTTGCCACTAAGCTTAGTGCTTAACGTCGAAGTCCGACGCACAACAGGTGGGACCCTCGCCCTTACACACGCCCGTTTCGGCGCAGGTTAGCTATAAAAATGCTAGAGGAACGCGGGATCGTTCCAGCGCCCATTAGGTCGGCAGCCTAGATCTTGACTGCCATACCACCGCGACATTCAGGAAAAGATAATGTTAATGTCAAATACGTATATAGTTATTACTGCCCTAAAGTTATGACTTTACATATATGACTATATATATGTATATATATCATCATTGCATGGTTAGTAGAATAAATACTTTTATCGGCCTACGCAATCCCCAGACAATAAATTGCCACTTAAATAAAAAGAATGCGAGTCTAGAGAAAAAATATATAACCCAACACGAGGCCCGCATGCCAGAGTAATAATAACATTAATAAATGCTCTTATTAAAAATTATCGTTAAATACACCAATCTATGGTGAAACAGAGTATTCTCACACAAAATTGCATGCATGCACGCCCTATGCAGTAACAATAATGTAAATAAATTATTGTTTTAACGATTAGTGTTAAAGTTGCCAACCTATTACAAAACTGTTTATACACACAGGCAATACACTGTGTACACGCACGCACATGCCAGCATGGTGTGAAACAGTGTATGCACTACCTCGCTACTACATGCGAGATGGCACAGCCCACAAACACAATGGAAAGTGTAGAGCATGTAAGAGCGGCAGACATGCGTGCACTGCAGAGCAGAAAAAACGACATCACCAAACACGAGGCTCACACACTCGTATAGAGCAATAATGATACAAATAAACGACCAGATAAAAAAGTTAACGTAAAAGACAACAACCTAGGTAACCAAACTCTAAGTACAAGAAACGAACGAATATAGAAGCACTTACCAGTCCACGACGACAGCGATGGCGAGCCCACCGCAGGTGTCGATGCCACCAAGTAGTATATCAGACAGCCAGTCGACAGAGTCAGCCAGTTAGTCGTCGTAGTCATCACCACCTCCGATGTCCACATGGTCTGTGTTCTCATCGTCACCATCATCATCATCATTGTCACCATCATCATTGTCATTGTCAACATCGCCGTCGTTACCTCCAGCAGTTGGATTGGCCTGGAGGCCAGACGCACAGTGAACCAGTAGGCCCAGAATAGCAAGTAGCGATGCACTACACTCCTCACGAACTGCCTGGGCACTTGCATGCTCGGTTAGATCCACGAGGAGAGCATCATGCAAAGCAGAAATGGCAAAATGGGTAATATGAAGCTCCATGCTATTCCAAGCCTAAATCATCATGCCGGCCTGCTGTGTCTCCATGGCCGTCCACTGATTATTGGAGTTTCTGTCGAGCGTGGCCACTAATTCCAGACCATGTCGGTTGAAGCATTATCGACAGCAATGCCGACGTCGTCGACCATGCTGTCGGCAACACCTATATTGTCATCGACAAACTCATCATCGCCGAAGTCGGCGAGGTTCGCGAAGTCGTCATCGACGTCGCCTGCCTCCTCTGGGACGAAAGTGTTGCCTCGGACGAAGCAGGTGACATTGGGGCCTCTGGCAATGGTGCCACGACGGCCATGGGTCATGCCATGCCCCGTCGTGGGGCTAGCAGAGACCACGACTGCGACCTCGACACAACCCTGCCATGGCGGCTGCTAGGGAGGGTATTTGGCACACCATCACTGTCTGAGTCAGATCCAAGGGGCCGCGAACAGCACCGAGTCAGCAGCGCGATACTCTTCAGTCCAGAGACTGTGTGGCAAGCCAGCCTCATCATCATCGAGAGTGCGAATAAGCTCGTCTTCATCGTAGTGACCTGCCATCTTGGATGCGCAAACTGGGAAAGGTTACAAGGCATGGGATAACTGGTAGATATAAGGACCTATCGAATCTCCCTGCCAGTCTCCAGACAAGAGAAATAACATCCCCAAACACAGCTGCAACATCCCAAAATAAAAACTAACTGGCAATATACCAAACCAATAATACAAAGTATCAGGTTCCTGCCCACCATAAAAAGTAAAACAACAGCCCAGTGAATAAGTGGAGACCTCAGCTTGATAAAAGGATGGCAGAAGATGGCTATGAATAAGTGGGGACCTAAGGGACAGCAGTGCATGAGAAAAGCGGCCCTCGCTCTCCATAACCTGGCCAACACAGGGCCAATTAAGTATGGTCGATGTCGTCGACAGGCCACAACTGCCGCAGCTGCCATCCTACGTGTGTGCTGCCATGAATAGTAAACAACAGCATGCACCACAAACCGATGACCATCATTTGTTGCTGGCATAAATAATGCTCAGACAGGAACAGGCGACAACCAAACTAGGGGGAAGTAATAAAAACTATTACTGGTGACAGCGGACAGCAATCGCTGGCTCTAGCCGCCATGAATGTTACATAACATTCGACACTGAATATTAAACAGCACTCATGAGAACAATTGCTACATCCAGCTGCAGCTCCAAAATAATTAACGATCGCCATGCCACCACTGATGTAATACAAGTCAGAAATATGCCCCATCAACATCTCCTGGGAAGGCCATTAACATTCATGGCCTACAGTCTCACTGTAGCCATCAGGCCTTCAGGAATTTCAGCAGCAAGCAGACAAACTGAAAGAATGGATGCATGTTGGGAGAATGACATGAATACGAAGTAACACACCTGAGAAAACATTAACACACACACTGCAGTGTAACAAGTCAGAAATACTGCCCAATCTCAAATCCCCGAGAAGTAGTTAACAACCATGGGCCCTGCTGTGGGGATGGGTGAGGAGGAGCAGGTGGTCATTATGAACTGTGGTCCAGACCGGCAGCAATTTTAACAAGCGTCCAATCTGTGATAGCCTGCTACATGCCCAGACAGAAATAATCGCAGCTGTGAAGTGCGAGGCCATTATTAACATCCATCTATGCACAGCCCCAGTCCACTATATTACCAATCTCAATAAAGACAGATGTGGACATATAGCACAGAAGAAGGAGGATGGAAGCACGAGGTAATGATATAGAATAGAGAGTTTGAATAAAGTACACAACATAAGTACATATATTTGTAAGAATGAATTTTTTTATACTTCAAAAAATAAATTTGTTGTAGGCACATACAGGTCCAAATTACACATCAGTAAGCGCCGATCATTTTATCCAACTGTTGTGATGCGAATCGAAACCCAGCCATTTTAAAAAAAGGCGATTGACTGTTCGACGAAAACTTTCTGAACCAAATTAATTTCCTGAAATTCGGTAAGTAGGATCTCCTGCTCATAAAATGCACCTTGGAGCTCCATTCCATTCAAGTCTGCAAGATATGAGTCCTTGGTTCGTCATAGATAATCTTGACAACCTGCAGACTACATGCTCCAGTTTGGCATGTATGATTTTACAAATGTCCCCTTCACTCATGGTATCCTGATATAGTCACCAACCTTCGTCTTGGGCTCGAATGTGTGCAATTTCTTCTTAGATTGGAACGCAGTCTCCAGCAAAGAATTATCCCGAACATCTACTGGCCTCATATGTATAGTGTGGTGTACCCTTAGATTGTAAGCGGACACCGATTGGGGTAACATATCTAGCCACTTGTAACTTCCCCGAGACGAAAATTCTCGCCATGTCTCTGTATTCAGAGTACAGTCAAACCATTCCACAATGGAAGCATTCATGTCACTGTGGGTACTATAATAATAAATTTTATTTACATCAATTAGCGAATGGAAGGTTGGATTGCAGAATTCTCTGCCAAGATCCATTTGCAAAATTTTAGGTGATCCCTTGCAATGCAAAAAAGTCTTCATAACATTACTTACATCGAAGCCACGTTTCCAACGAAATGGAATCATCAAGGAATATTTTTGTTGAAACAATCTATGACAGTTAACATGTATCTAATGTCCTTATTGACAGTCGAATATGGAATTTTTTCAACTAGGTAAGCCTGGTATAGATCTCTCATCCCAAAAACAAGTACTTTCCACCTGGGGTAATTAGGGTGTGCAGGCTGGTGTAGCTCGGCAGCAATTTGCACATGTGACTTTTTTTTAGTATATATAACTACCTTCCCCATTTCTTCTAAAATATTCACATCCTCATTCATGTAGGAATTATTGTCAGCCTGCTGAGACACAACTAGCAGTCATATACCTGATACGAGCTCATTAGCATTGTCCCAGTATACGTATTCGGGATATGTATTCTTGGAAGTCAAACCCGAGTCAGTCGTCTAGTCAATGCCCAAAACAGATTAGCAACAATGGCGAATTTCGGGTGTGTCTGGTGCTTATAAGTGTTGCCAGAAGAGTCATTGTCTGCCAAATGTGCATTCGTGAGGGTAAGTGTTTATACTGGCGAAGCTGCTCGCACGAGTACTCGCTGGGCTGGCATTTAAACAGCAATTCATAGAAGCCTGGAGATGCTTGCTTTACTTCGTCACTAATATGTATAAAATCATCGGGAAGAAAAAAAATTGTTTGTTCCCCAAGAATCCTTTCTTATTGAGCCCATTAACACCATACATTCCGTCACTAAACCTCATTGTGTACAATAATAGGTAATTTCGAATGGTCCTGGTACGTACGTTAGATTTGTCTTTTCTATGCATCAATGCAGGTAATGTCAAATCATCTTCATCAGCCGCAGTATTTTCTGGAAGTAACTTGCGCCTCCTCCAGCCCTGGGTTCGATGTCTGGTTAAGTCTTCATTTCAGAAGTGGCAGGGGAAACAGTTTGCTGTTAACGATCTAGCCGAAATGTGATCGGCTGGAACACCTCTTCCAAAGTAGTATCGCTCTCCATTAATGCACACTTAGATAGTAAATACTTATGAACACACTTTCGATTATGCGATGTAAATCGTCTATCGCAGCATTCACTATAATACAAACGAAAGCAGAATGGTCATAGTATATATATTTAAGGAGTGACTCGATGCATCTGTACGATCAGTTTTGTGATATTGTCTTCCGACTTGGAGATCCGCTGGACGACTGCATGTCGCACATGCTGCCAATGTCTCCATTTTTCGTCGTTTGGGCGCAAGTAAGATAGGACATGAACAATCCCATGACACAAGAGGGCCTACCCATCCACGAGCATCACACCTAAACCTCTGGCTTGTTCATCTCGTTTAGCAGACATGCTAGTAAGAGCCCTGTTAGCTATTCGCTCTCTGGCAGCGCAGAGTTTCGATTCCATGTTGGCCCCAGCCTCTAGTTTCTTACTTAAAGTGGCAAGCTTGGTCGCACCCTCAGTCGTACATTATAGTGCGCATCTAATTTCAAAGACTGGACAGTAAGAACCCTATCGACAACTCGCTCTACTATGGCATCGAGCTTCTTCTCCACATTTTCAAGCTTGCTTCCTAAAGCAGTTAGTTTATGCACATTGTGAGTCAATGTACGAATATGAGCATCCATATTAGCAGCCATCGCATTCATGTTGCCGAATAGCTGACCTTCCACAGCCTCGTACATGTCGACGGAAGCAAATGCAGTTGGGTTGGACACACTCTCGATCAATGTGCCAAGGCGCACATCCATGTTAGTAGTCAGTATATTCGTATCAAAGAGACAGTCATCCACGGTGGCGAACTTCCTGCCTAAAGTGGATATTTTGTGCACATTCTCAGTCAGTGCATGTAATTCAGCAGTCACAGCGGTATGAGTCCTGCTGGTTATTCGCTCGCCCACACAGTTGAGTTTCGTTTCTAAAGCAGTAACCCGAGTCATACTGGCTGACAGTGTGAGAAGATGTGTCTCAGTGTTTGCAGGTGTGGCCTGCAATACTGCCAAAGGTTGCAAAGCCTCTGAAATGATGCTGCATCGCAATCATGTTTCAGTTCTCTGAGATTCTTGGCTTGTTTCCATCCGAACCTGAAGTTACCATTATCAGTAGATGTAATACAGCTGTGCATCGTATGCTTCAGGCCACTATCACCGAACATGAATACAACATAGTTCATCATTCACTGATGTGTGATAATGAACTGATCGAATCCCCTACAGTACCTACCCTTATGGGGAAAAAAATCATTAGCTATCACAAGGGAACCGTGAGGAAGTAACATGAGCACGTACTTTTAAACCCAACAAAAAACATATCTGTGTTAAAATTATCGAAGTAAACAGGTAGTAAGTTCAGGTTATCTATGCGGAATAGAACGAGGACATTAGTATCGTCACGCAGAAGTTATTATGGCATATGTGAATAAGTTTGACACAGTAAAATCGAATCCACCTCTACATGGTGGCACATTAAAAATACTGCATGTAATGATTGTAACAAGTTCTGCCGCCACCCCAATAGACTGCCAATTCTCTTCCACAACTTGATATACGATGCGAATTTTATTATTAAGCAGCTTGACTACCATACCCAGGACATATTTATTATCCTTCACACAGAGGAAAAAATTACTACCTCCAGCAAGGGTTTGGGCGACAAATTCACAGTTCAATTTATAGACACATTTAGATTAATATCTGCCAGCCTCGTAACACTTGCACAGAACCTGACATCGTGAGTTCAAGACCATGGCGATGTTCTTCAACCCTGGGTAACTCGAGTTGGTAACTTAGAAAGGAGTGTTCCCCTACGACTATCTCGACTAGTAGGGGAAACTATTCGATCCACAGCTGTTGCCTATTGAAGCTTTTCACAACTGCTCCCTGGATGTGGCATTACCAAAGAAGATTACCATCATGCACATGCAGTTTGGGCATAATTTGGGAGTTGTACACTGCAAGCCTACTTGGAGCTGTACCTCGAGGATAATGTGCTGTTGCTGTGTGATGTCTTTGAGAATCTCCAGGGGCTTTGTTTGACAACGTATGGGCTGGACTGTGTATGCTATGGGAGTGCTCCCAGATTCTCCTTCGACGCAATGTTGCGGAAAATGCAGTTACAATTATATCTCACTGTAGACTACGACATCCACCTGTTTATCGAGGCTGATATCCAGGTGGGGGTGGCCCAGTGCGTTAAGCATGACACAGTGGAGAATAATGATGTCCCTGCTATGTAAAATGCCAGCAGGCCATCTACCTACCTCCAGTATGTAGACTCCAATAATTTATATGGATGGGAAATGTCTCTACTGCCGCCATATGGCAATTTAAAATGGGCTGGTATGGATATTGATTTCATGTCCGTGCTGGACGATGAAGATGTGGTCTACATACTGGAGGTAGACATGAAATATCCGGCCGAGCTCCACAAGGACCATAAATATCGTCAATTCCTGCCGGTGTATGAGAGCCCCCTCTCAGGTCCAAACAACCCAAGCTCATGGCTACCCTTGAAGCGAAGAATAATTATATTGTGCACTATATTAACCTTAAGAAAGCATTGAGTTATGGGTTATGTCTGAAGGCTGTACATTGGGTACTGCAATTCAACCTGAATGCGTGGCTGAAACCTTTTATTGACCTGTATACCGAGAAATGCAAGATAGCCACGAACACCTTCGAGAAGGACTTTAACAATCTGATAAACAATGTTGTATATGGTACGCCCATGGAGAATAAGCGCAAATACCAGCACATGGAACTTATATGCACCGAACTGCATGCGAAAAAACTTATTACACAACCAGCTTTGAAATGCACATCTATACATGATGAATCTTTCTCATAAGTTAAATTAGATCATGACAGTTTTATTTTTGATAAGACCATCTACTCTGGCTTCACCGTACTTGACCTGTCGAAAACTCTCATGTATCACTTCCACTACAATTTCATGTAGGCACAGTATGGCAGTAACGTGTGTCTAATATATACAGACCCTGGTTTGTTTGTAGTGGAACTCTGTAGTCCTGACTTTCTACAGGGACCTCACCTCAGACCCAGTACTTATGGCAGAGATCGACAGTAGTACATACCCTCCCACTCATCCCTGCTAGTCGCCTGCAAATGCAAGAGTGATAGGCAAATTCAAGGATGAGTGCGGAGCATAGGGAGCTTGTGGTGTGTTGCAGGGGCATATACTCTGAGGTTGGTATTTTAATAATCGTTTTTTAATACGAATGTATATTTCTGTTATTATTATTGCTAGGGTGTGCAGGCATCGTGTTGGTTATATATATTTTTCGCTAGACCAGCATTTTTTAATGTGGCTGTTTATTGTCAGGGGAGTGCGCCGGCCAACACGAGTATTTCTTCTCCTGACCAAGCAATGGTGATTCATATTTATATATTCATATAAAGTCGGGGCGGTAATAACTATATGCATATTCGGCATTGAAATCCTCCTTTCCTGAATGTCTCAGTGGTCTAGAGGTCAAAACGCTAGACTGCTGACCCAAGAGGGGCTGGAACAAGCCTGCGCTACTCCGGAATTTTTTGAGCTAACCTGCGCCGAAACGGGTGTGCATAAGGGCGCGGGTTCCGCCTGCTGTGCATCGGGCTTCGACCTTAAGCGCTATGCCTGGCGGCAGACTTTGGAAGCAAAGATGTCAGTCGCCGGTGGAACGGTCTGGCTGACAGTGGTTGAACGATGTCGATAATGCTGCACTCGGATGGACGGTGGGGAAACGAAGCATGTGTTGCACTCTGGTGGCCAGCGAGAGAAACAAATCTGGTCGCTTCCCTGGCGGGCGCCGAGGGAAACGAAGCTGGTGTCGCCCCTGGCGGCCGCCAGGGGAACATCGATGGCGGTGGCGGGTGATTGACGTGTGCGTGATTGACATGTGCATAATTAACGTGTGAGATATTAGAATATTCGCAATTAACATTGACCTCACTTGTATATTCGCAATTAGCATTGACGTCATTTGTATTGTAGAATTCGTGACGTCATCCAAGATGGCGGCCGTGAAGGAACATTTTATAACTACTCCCACGAATGCGATGCGCTGTCCTTTTGGTGTAATTCCATATACTCGGTTAAGCTATGCTTGCATGAGATGGAGGAATATCTTGGAAGTAGAACTTTAGCAGGGCTTCAGAAAAGTGTAAAGTAACAGTGAATGGCCAATATTTGAGGGGGTGGGAGATGTACCCCACCGTCTACCCTCAGATGATGACGCCCATGGTATAACCTCTAGAACAAGAAAATAGCGTATTTGTAAAAGCTGTTCATTGTTATTTAAAAACTTTCGAAAATAACTTTGAAAAATGGCAATGCCTCTAATTGCATATATTTTATTGGGTGCACTGACGTTTGTAACTATGGAGGGAAAGTAGTTCCATTTCATGATGTTAAATTAAGTGTTAGGCAAACTGGAATTATTTATTTTGTTTTGTAGTTTTGAACGCATATATATGTAAGAAGGAGGAAACTTATCAATATTTAATTTACCAATAATTTCACATTCTTACTTGGCCGACGCATGAGTAATAATATTCGGTCCAAGGCAGTGTTAATTTTACATACGGTGGAAAAATACATAATGTTAATGCACGTAGCTCTTAAGCAGAGCTTTCAAATGTGCTCAGTTTGCCATCAACAGCCTATACCTTATATGTTGCTAACTATTTCAAAGTGTCAGTTGGTGGACTCGTTGACACTAGACACTATGTACACTCAGTTGTAGCTCGTGGGGTTCAACACAAGAAGGGCTGCACAGTGATACTGAATATTTGAGAGGGGCATGGAGAGTGAGTTAATTAAACACGGAACAATTTTTAATTTTTAAGTGTGGAAATAGGCTTTTCAGTATTTTAGGGTTATGCGAAAGTTACTTTTAGTTTTACAAAACAAAAAAGATAAATATGTTGAATTTCATTAAACTGCAAAGAAAATGAAAAACAAGTTTATGAGAACACAGCTCTAACGAATGTTTAGCGAAAATCTGAAAATATTCATTATGTTTTTTATGAATATATATTTTAACAAAATACTTGCTCATAATCAACTGAATTCAGTTAAAATTGTGAATTCAAACTTGCCTAGTGTTATTAATGGCCATACAGTGTAACGATATACTCCTAAATATATCCTTAAAGTGCATGTAAAAAAAATACATGAATGTACTGCATAAGGAAGAAATAAATGTTTTAATACAATTGTTGAACTTAAAAAAAAAAGATTTTACCAAAATTTCAAGTCAATTATCAAGTAATTACTTTAGTTCTAACATTTTAGTAATAAACATAAACAAATGGACAGACAAACAAAAATTTTGATGGTTTTTCACCTAAACGAACATTTGACAAGCAATAAATATTCAGTGAACTTCAAATTTCCATTTAGTTTAGATTTTCGTTAAGTACTTAAAATTTTTACCAAAAACGAAAATAAAAGATTTGTAATTTTTCTTCATTGCTTCAGTATACAGGATAAATAAAAATTGATGGTGCATGTATAAATTAGCTTTACTTTTGCACCGTCCTTTTTGAATAATCCTGTATTAAAAATGTTTTTGTCTCAAAAATTCTAAATGATAAGAAATAAAACAAGCATGGCAATTTCCTTTCTCATTCCATATTTTGTGTTGTGCCAATAAAGTATACCCACCATTTAATTTTGTGGTTTTTATACTATATATACTATATATATTTGCAATACTAAAAATAGGAAAATTAATTATACAATTTAAAAAAAATATATTTTTAACATACTTTTCATGAAAACAAAATAGAGCATTTTTTTATTCACATCCACATAGTTATTTGTGCTTATCATACACGTCACAATTAAATTTTCTTTTATTTGTCAGCTGTCTACTTGATGAAAACTGATCAATAGTTAAATAAGTCAGGAATAGGTAATCCTTTGTTTTTAATTTCATTTTTCTCCTCTAGTGATCATTGAGAAAAACAGATAGCTTGTTAACCTGCCACATTTATTCAGCTCATGTCTAAATTGAAATATAGGGAAAGTAGCATAGCTACAAACCCCTGAATGCTTCACTTCACACCTGAAGTAATCACCTGCTTGACGACAGCAAAGCAATATAAACGCGCGCACCAGTTGCTCGTCCTGCGACTCTCTGTAAGGGTAGGCAGCCGTGCAGCCCACGTGCGGGCGAAGGGTGGGACCCTCCCTCCCCTGCTAGACCCCCTCCTCGTCAACCACCGGCGTGCGCATACGCTAGCGAGGCCGAGCGGGCTGCCTCCACCGCAGCCCAGCCACAGCCAAGCACGAGTTACATAAACACGCGTTGCTGAGTCGAGAGGATATCGGCCTACGACCGTCTGCAGAGTAGAAGGTTCCAAGCAATCATAGTAAGATTTCTTTTATATCGAGAGCAACTGCGACATTAAAAATTATTTACTGTAATTCACACAAATAATTCAAGGGCTTGTGGGGGCTGCAGCCTTGCAGCCCTATAGCAGGATCCGCCATTGTGTACACTACTTGGCAATGTTATAAACTGTTCGCATGAAATTGAACAGTTATGAAAATCACTGCTTTATATATATAATCTGCCGGTTTTGTTCTCTTCCTCAGGATGTAAAATTAGCATTGGCATCGGTCCGAGTTCCTTTATCGATGCGTCGATCAAACGAAACTCTGGAGATATTACAAATTCAGTGTTGGTGATATGTCAGTTCTTAGCTTTACGCGCATAAACCAACGGAACAAAATAATTTTTGTAGAGTGTACACAAATGTTAACATTTCCTGTTTATTACGACACAAAACCAACGAATGGCTATTCCTTCATTGCTACCGACTTTGCCGTGAGTATTATAGTCTGTGTGTGTGTGTTAAAATATAATACATTACGGATAAAGGTAATATATCTGATTATGGTTTATGGGCTAGGAGAATTTTTCAAAATTTATTTCAAAAGTGCTTAATTAATGGCCAAGCAAAGCCATAAAGTTACACCACGTGCTGAAAGGAGACGATTATCATGTCTTTCAAAAGTGCTCCTCTGCAGACCAGCAGTGTCGTTTTAGCAGCCTGCGTTACTAATGGTTAGAGCAAGATGGCGACGTGTTCCTACGTCGCTTCTCTGACGCGCGCGCCAAACCTGAACGAACATACACGCGATTATTTCTAGGCATTTCTGTTATTATGGTTCCCTGTGTTTGACTTTCAAATTCCATTAAGTTTAGAATTCGTGTTTTACGTAGCTTCTTATGATCAGAAATACTGAAGATGGCAGGATAAGAAAACAACAGTTAGTGGACACCCAGTATGGATGCTGAAAAAAATATCGATATATCGACATGACGATATTATATCAAGGATATATCAATATTTTTTGTAGTTTATTTCAACTTTATTATATCAAAGTCGTTGTCTTTTTACAGGTATCGGAAATAAATATTTTAAAATGCTCTTTTGATACGATAAGCTCTGTTTTTAATTTAAAATTAATTAAAAAATGACTATGTACACTTTGGTAACATGCACCAAAACAGGCGCCACATCTTTCTGCAATGCCTCGTATCCTCAATATGTAATATTCCAAGCAATTTTACATTTGTAAAGTCCTTTAATACATACTATATCGAATCCCGATGTACCGAAAATCGATTATTTTTCTTCCGTCATATCGTTTCGAAAAACGATACTTTTATCATTTACCAATATAAATAATGTCAATATTTTTTTTTTGCGATATCGACATCCCTAGTGCCCAGTTCGATGTTCTCGGCGTAGCAAAGTTTGGAGGTGAACCACGAATGGTCCGGTATCGTTACGCAAGCACGAAGTGTCACGGTGACTGGAGACCCTGTGATTAGTCACGGCCACCAATGACATCTCAGGAAGTCTGTGCGACTTATGTACTGACGACCAAGCGAGGTTGAGCTGTGGCAGACCTAGGGACTCGCATTCAGAAGGTCCTGGGTTCGGATCACGGGTGGACTGGACGGTAAGAGGCCTCAGTTGGAAACAGAGGTAAATCCAAACATCATAAGTTTTTTTGTGGGAAGGTGTTAGGGAGGTGCTAGTAGGTTTGAAAATACGGAATACTGCGCGGAAAGTGTTCGAATTCAAACCTTTATAATGCCTTTTTAAGTTTATTCAGGGTTTCTGTAATAAGATATTAAGTTAAAGCGCAAAATCTAACCAAATTTAATATTTTACTCGTGGCCCTTACTTCCTTCTATGAATCTCTCTTATCCCATGGCTATTAACTTCACTCCTGCAAGGGGCCGCGGTGGCTGAGCCAATAGACTACTCGCCTCCCACCAAGGCGAACCGGGTTCAAGCCCTGACAGGGTAAATGCCGGATTTTCGCAAGTGAAAATCGTGCCGGACGTGTCGCAAGCCGGTGGATTGGTTTTCTCGGGGTTCTCCCGCTTACCGCGGCCTTGAATTCCGGCGCTGATCCATCCTAACCTCATTTCGCCCTCGTCGGCTCTTGAGACCTCCTCGTTGAGAGCCACCCAAACCTCTCAACTCAACTCAGTTAACTACTGCAGACTCTTAAATTACCTTTTATATTAAGCCCGTGGCCGTAAGGACCTCGGTAGGTTTTCAGAACTCTCAACCCTGGCCTAAGCGTCCCCTGGTTCGGATCCCGGCCAGGTCATCCTGATTTCGGTTTCCTACGATTTCTCGCGATCACTTTAGACGTGTGCTGGGCTAGTATCTCACTATAGTGTGTTCGCGGTATCTTCACACGTTTTTATTTAAACCTTTGAAAAAAAAAACACCCCATGTAGGATGTGTTTGGTTGTTACCTATACATGTATTATAACAAGAGTTTTATAATTCTGTTGATATAGAAGTATCATATTTTCAGTTAAAAAGAATTTTCACTTATATTCTATATATAAATTCTCATATTTCATCTATGATTAACATGAATAAAAACAGAGAGAATATGAGTGTGTTGGTAATGCCTAGTAAGAAATAGTTGTTATGCAAAATATCATTACACTGAGTGCACCCGAATGTGGCGCGTTGTCCCTCTAGTGTAATTTTCTAGACTCGGTTAGCCTTTGTTCGCAGGAGGCGGAGGAATATGCTGAAAGTATAACTTAAGTAGGGCTTCAGAAAAGTTGGAAGTAACCGTGAATGGACTGTACAGGCCACTGTCAATTCCTTTCCAGTTCCTGCTTCTCTGAGCAACTTGCTCCATCTATAATGACCTCGCTGTCGAGACGATACGTTAAGCCTTACCTATTAACCTACTTACATATGTCATAACGCAGTTATATGCGCACAAGGAAGCCATAACATAATATTTATTCTGACCTGACGGTATTATGATTCTGCTGGTTAAGGAAAATGGAAGGTTTGGAGATGCCAAAGTGTGGGTCAACGATCTTGGACGAAAACAATATTAAATGTGACTGACATTGAATTTTCACTTTGGCCTTTAAAATTAGCCGTTATACCCAGATAATCATGAGTAAAAAAATTTCCCTTCAAAATTTCTAGAATAAATAAATGAAATAAGTTTAATAAACTCAAATTATAGATTTAAAAAATAAACTAAAATAATAAATAAATAAAAATTTGGAATATTTATGTCATAAATGTCTACGGGTTTGATTATCCTTACCGCCTCTCCTCATGACGTCATGGTGTCACTGCTAGTTTGCGACTGATACTCTAATAATTTGGTGGTCCATGTTACGTCACATACTCCTGCTCGCAATAGCTCGATGTTAATTGTTCTTACTCCTGATTTGCCGTCTCAGCTTGCGACCCCTTCCCTTCCGATTGTCATTTACTGCCTATATTTGATCTTCCCAGATCATTTTCTAACTGAATCAGAAAACAGCCTCCCTCCTACCCTTATCACCGCAATTTGCTTCCCATTACAATTTGCTTCATATTGCTCGGACTGAATGTATTCTCCACCCCCTCTGCTAACTACCCCATCGCCCCACTTTGCCGTTAATCACCCTTCCCTCACCATTCTTTCCCATATCATTATTTATTCACTCTCCCTTTATTTCGCCCTTTCTTCAGTTTACTATCAGTTTATTTACCTCTTCCTGCAAACCCCCTCCACCTCAAAAACCATTTATGACAATTCTCTTTCTTATTCATTTACGTATTAGAAACTTGATGAATTATTCTTCGAATCTTTTTACTCTACCCAATGAATATCAACAGCTACAGTTATGTACCCCTAAATCCATATATGGGAAAATATATATTTATTTTGCACAAATGTTTGCTTGCATGGACTGGCCGGTTAAGTCGCCTTTTCTCTACCTCTCATACTTAATTCAAGTCCACAAGTTCTGAAAAATACAATTTCAAATTATTGTATTTTTTATAATTGATAATAAAATCGCATTTAGAAAGCAAATTTTATTGGTTTTTGTTATTATTTACACAATAAACATACCCTTTTCATTCTTATGCAGTCCTTTTACTGTGTGGAAATCATACCCCCCCCCCGTATGATGCAAGGTAACCATAAAATAAACATGTAGTTTCTCAAAACATATTTTTTGTATGGATTATACAATGTGTTTCTAAAAATCACCTACAAACTACGGGACGTGATTCCTTATAAAAAATTAAGTAGAAAAATATAGGAAAATTTGTACCTAAATGTAATATTTAAGTATAAATTAGCACTTTAAAATCAATTTAGAAAACTGTAATATCCCGAAATATTGGAAATTAATTGACATTAAATGTAAATATTCCGAACATTGTTTTCTGTTATCGGGATTCTCAACCCACAGAAATCGTTTGTTTATACCTTCCACTGCAATGAAAATAACAGATGTGGCCACCCTCTTATTTTATACAACTTTTGTACGGTTAGGATATTGGAACGTTTGATGCTGGTCCATTGAGCAGTTCCACACAAGTAACTAAAATGGTCCTCTAGTTGCAAGTGCGTAGGACACACCGTTTTCGTTCAAAACTCACACGAAGCTTCGACCCAGCGTTACAGCCCCTAGCACGTAGGCCACACTATACACATAAGTGTATTGTTTGCTGCTGGGTCCACTACACAAGCGATGGTGGAATACATTTTAACACTTACTGTAAACAACGTGTACCACAAATTCATAAGCTTACAGTACGTACTATGGTAGTTTAAAAACGAAAATTGACCCGTTTCAATATACTGCACCTCATGGTTCTCGAGACATGGATGTTTAATGTTCGAAACAGATAACGTGTTATGCCTGCGACATAGGCAACACTCCCGTAGCCCCGGATAAACATTTGACAGACGATGCACATCTACTGAACATATATCGCTAGCTGTGCATGCGGCATGCAGTCACTTGTGCGCTTCGGATGGGTGTAAGTACTTTGATACTCCCACATGTTTTGTCATGGGGCAAGTGCACATGGACAGAATTGACAGACATGCTGCTAGTGTATGGGCGATGTGAAAGTAACGGACGAGCGGCACAGGGTCTGTACGCGGAAGTATATCCAGGCATGCATGCGCCACACCGAACCGCATCTGAGTCAATTACTATACGACTGCGGGTTAAGGGAACCTTGCAGGTAAGGATAGGGTATTGTGTGTTGTAACGGACGTGTTGCATGTTGTACGAACCCTTTAAGGGCGCTGGACTGAACGTTATTAGTAATAGTTAGAGACCTGAAAAATTCGCGTTTTCATTTCGGGACAAGCTAGAATTCAAAACCCCGTACGTTTGTATTGCTAATGCTATTGGTCTACCTGTTAAATTACACCTCCTGGACAACTCTGAGCCTATAATAAATACACAGTAAAATGCAAACCGAATCACCGTCTTCCGCTAATACAACAAGCAACCAATGAACAGTGATATCTGCATGATTTTGCATACGAAAATAGAGTATAACCTACAGTCCATTGAACTCACGAATTTTTCAGTTCTCTACTAATAGTGTTCGTATTTTATTCGAACCATACACAGTTCAACGTTTACACAGGACACGAATTTGTCATTTCCTGGAAGTAAAGAAGTATTCGATTTCATAGTTGCCATAGTTGACGTGTATGCGCACGTCAAAGTAGCAATGTTACTGTATCCTACAAAATATAATCACAGCAAAGAAATAATTAACAGCGAAAGTAAAATCACTGGGCTATTTCAGGAAACCATTGTGATTCCAGGGAAGTGTGTGTAGTTTGTAAACATTGTTGACAGGCTAACATGTGTAAACAGCAGACAATTTACAAATACAACAAATTTTCTCAACATGATTACAAACGTTTCTCGAAGTAGCTCAACGCGTTTACTTTTACTGCAATTAATGTCGATGCTGGGATTACGATAGCCAATGGGTCCATACCAGCGCCGATGAAGGCGAAGAAGAGTTTAAGCCACTCAATGTGGTCTCATTGGTTGATCATTGTGAACCAAATGTTCTCGAGACACTCTCTTGGTTCTCTTCATAGTCAAGGCTTCAATGATTGCTTGCTTTCACAAAGATTAGTTTAAAACTTGAAAGCTTGGACAGAGTTTCGTTACACACGTCCTCTCACTGTCTCAGAACTTGAAATTGCGAAAAATCTGCCTGAAGCAGGCCCAGTACAAATGCTTCCGGTCATAATTGGTATGTTTAGCTGCAGAAGGTTGAAGGTCTCCTGACATTAGAAGGTTGAACCCATTGTTAGACGTTGATGGCAGTCCCTATGTACGTTGACATTTGCATAATTCGCACCTAGCGTGCAATTTAAAATGCTGAATTCTGCTCCACAATAAAGTTTTGCGACATAACTGTTTATTGGCTACTACCACATATTGCATCTCTACGCTGTTTCCAACACAACACCTGCTGCATCTCGCTCGGTCTACTGGATCCTGACAGGGACGAGAGCTGACAAGGCTAGGGTCCATGCATGTGTGGAATGCCACATGTTCGTGATCACCACTATGCTGCTGTCGATGGGAAATCTTCCACCGAATGGGGTACAACCAGCGAGGCACTCTCTACACGTGGATGTTGATTATGGAGTCCTGTTGCAAGCCAGGCAGTCCAATGTGCGAAAAAGTATTGTTTCAAAGGAAAACGTTACGTGTTTTTTATATTTCTAGAGAATGAAGCAGTACATTTATAAGTGGTTTTGTCCATTAACACATCGGAATTTTTAAAAGCCAGATGTGGTTTTTTGCAAAACTGTTTTTTTTTCTTTTCGATTGTTGAACGAACTTTATTTGCGCTCGTCGTAACTGTACCCTATGCTTCACCCATCGTACAAACAACGTACGAGTCACCTTGACCCACATAGAAAGAACTGCCACGTATCTGCGCCGCAGCTGTCCATAGCGACTCATGATGCTTCCTCGCTGACCGGCTGCAGTGGACATTATTAGGTATGATGTTGGTGGTCGTGGGTTTGTCGGTTGCCTGCTCTCTCTCTCTCTCTTTCTCTCTGCCTCTCTCTACCCTACCTCACTCCCTCGACATCACCACCCTCTCACCCGCTAGGTTGAGGGGGAGGGGGGACCGGCAGGAGGGTGGGAAGGCGGATTGAACAATATTTGCGGCGACTTCTCTGTCAACGACAGGCCGTCGGCTGTGAGTTGTGTTCGGGGATGCGCGAGATTAAAATTCGCAGCGTGCGGGCGCTCGGCGGGGGCTGTGGCGCGGTGGTTAGGGGTGGCACAGTCCCGGTAGTCCCCACAGGCCGGGCGGACAACGCGATCAATCAGCGGCGAGGGGGAATTACTCTGCGCTGGCGATTCGATGCTCGCGGTGGTTTCCCTCTGCCATCTGGCCCCGCTCGCTTCGGCGGGAAGAAACACAAGCAAAAAAAAATGAAAATCGCGACCGTTAAACTTTACCGAATGTCGCGGCTAACGCTACGTTTGTGGCCAATTTTACGTATTTAGCCTCTCCGTTTGTGAGAGTTTTCTATTTTCCCTTTTTCCTCTCCTACAGATTGTTCGCTTGAAAAATTTAAAAACTGGCAACAGGAAATAATACTATGGGTTTTTCTATTGCGTTTGTGGAGTGACTGGCGTACGCATTAATAAATCTCGAATCCTGTCTGAATTTTTCTTTAACTTTACGTTATCGATATGTTCAGTTAAGAGGTGCCGTACACGTGGCCTAAAGTGATTTGCACCAGTGTACCGTAATGGGTACTGTTCTCTTGTGGTACGCACATTACCACAGTTCGTCACCAATTTAATTATAAATCTCACTTTACTTTGGTGTGGCATTCCGTTAGTGAGTACGTTTATGTAAATTGAAGTGCAGCGAACGTACCAGTAATAATGTGTTTGAATCGCCGTCTGCTCAAAAATTTCATAATAACGTTCAAACTAATGAACTTAAGTATGTTACTAACATACGAATTGTTACTATTATGTGCATAAAACATAGTCTTAGTTACATAAATTCGGTCACCACAGGTTAACACGTCACACTTTTAGTTCGACGTTAAGTCATGGGACGAATTTTCCTTCATTACTGCTAACTCTTTGGAAGTATATCCATTAAAATTTATAAAGACAGTCAGAAATATTTTTCTCAGTCGCTTTTAAAAGAACTCGTTTAGCTGCGTGGCTCACATGCGACCTTATTTAATAATATATGAGTTAATAAAAAAAAAAAGAAATCCTTATCAGTTGAAATTTTTTTTAAATATTTTCATTGCCTAGCGAGTAAGTGAAGATATTTGGGCGACTCTTAACATCAAGGTTTTGAGAGCTGATAAGGGTGAAGCGTACTGAATATGGATCAGCGCCGGAATGCAGGGGCAGGGGAAGCGGGAGATCCTCGAGAAAACCCGCCAACCAGCGGTATCGACCAGCACGATTCCCGCATGAGAATATCCGGGAGTGACCCCCCGGGAATCGAATCCGGTTCACTGAGGTGAGAGGAGAGTAGCCTACCCACTTCACCACAGCGACCCCGCAACATTTTTTGCAGAATTAAAATTGTGACGTAATTCAGAGTTAGTTTGTTCTGTCTGTACTTCATTACGTACGTAAATTACCGCTATAAATTTTAATTGTACTGTACAAGTTCACGGCAACCAATAAAAACATAATAAGAGCGGACAAACCTACAAAGGCGTTTATGCTAACTTTGTAACGAATTATTTTTCACAGAGTGATACATTTACGTCGAGACATTTATGATCCCATAGCAATTTATATTTTAATGCGCTGGAAAATATAATTATAAAAAAAAAATAGCCAGTGTGTGGAAATAGATACACATAAGGTCGACAAGAGCCTTTATCTAGGATTGCCCTTAGTTGGCTTTCCACTGCTGGCTTCCAAAATAATTGCGAATTTCAACTCAGACATTTGGAACTAATTTATGCCGAACGTCCTCTCGTTGGAGGCAGCCGAGTTTATAGTACATTTACAATATCTTCACACTTTTCGAATTAAACCTTTGAAAACTCACACCATATGCCACGCCATATGTTGTTTCCTAAATATTCCATATATCACCCGAGTTCATTACTTCTGTTGACATAAAGTTCCTCATTTTTGGTTAATCTCAATGTTTTCTTATATTTGATCAATCAATTATAATATATAATTTATAGTTAAAACGAATATAAAGAGATAGAAAACCGCTGCGTTAGTAATGCCTAGTAAGACATAGTTCTCGTGCAAAATATAGTTTAAGGCTCCCATTTACCTGGTTCTTGAACTGTATGTTTGCAGTATGTTTGAAATACACGTTTTTATATGAAACTACCAAACGTGCGTCCAACTGGTCGATCTGCGAAAGGAACACATATTTTAGAATAGTGCTGTTCAGTGCTTTTAAGACGTCACGCACATTAGAAACACCAGTTCACAGCACTGTAGAACAGCTGTATCTCAAAATATAGGCGTCATGTACATTAGAAACACCAGTTCACAGCACTGTAGAACAGCTGTATCTCAAAATATAGGCGTCATGTACATACAAAACTACTCAAGGGCCCTGCATTGAACCTTCTTACATACTGTCCACGAATAAAAAAATATGGTCACCGCTGAAAGTCCCATACGTACACGCAGTGCGGCGAGAACACTGCTCGCCAGTTCAGAGTCTTAGCGGTGACTGCGCCCTTGATGTGCGTGGCAGTGTCGCCCTTATCGCATCCCACGCTTCTCGTTCTCAAATGCGGAAAAAATGCTCTAGGTACGAATGCGGTGCTTCGTCCGTTCGGTGTAATTTTCCAGGCTGCGTTAAGGTGGCAGACTCTTTTAAGGAATTTCGCTCGCCTGAGTCCTGACAGCGTGGAAGCGCTAGGGGCGACCGAGACATGCACTTCACCGCTCTCGTCGGCTCTAAGAGCTAAGAACTGAACTGGCGTGAAGTATTGCGTCGATAACGCGCCTATATAAGACCTTCAGCGGAGAACCTACCATTTTATGACGTCATAATAAAAATTAATGTTTGATGCACCTCCCTATTACTTTTTTTAATATTTTGTAACGGAAGGTTCATGCCTAAAAATTACCCTGAAAACACCCGTTTGAGTCATTTTCACTATCACAAAAAAACATGCTTTAGAGAGAAATGGAGGAACTGAAAAACGTGTACAGACGTGTAACGTTTCTTAATTGCTATTCGTAATCAGACCTCACTCAGACACTTTGGGCAGTTTTTTTTTTAATAAAACATTTTCTGCTGGAGCTCTGCACACCGTTAGGTGGCCTACCCTGGTGGAAGCATAGCCTGGAAGTACACTGAAGAGCCAAAAATGCTGGTATAGGCGTGCGTATGCAAATAACAGAGGTATTGAACCAATCAGAGTAACGTGATGCAGTCGGAAGCTTGATCGTTTACTGCTGCTACAATGGCAGGTTATCAAGAATTAAGTGAGTTTGAACGTGGTGTTATAGTCGGCGCACGAGAGATGGGACATAGCATCTCCGAGGTAGCGGTAACATGCGACACCCCACACGTCGAGAGTTGCTACCGAGTGGCTCCAGGAACACTCTTCTGACTTTAGACACTTCCATTGGCCACCTCAATCACCAGACAGGAACATTATTGAGCATATCTGGGACGCCTTGCAACATGCTGTTCAGAAGAGATCTCCACCGCCTCGCACTCCTATGGACTTGTGGACTGTCTTGCAGGATTCATGGTGTGAAATGGCTTCAGACATTAGTCTAGTCCATGCCACGTCATCTTGCGGCACTTCTACGTGCTCGCGGGGGCCCTACACGATATTAGGCAGGCGTACCAGTTTTGTTGGCTCTTCTGTGTAGATGCTCTAAGCAGGGCTTCAGGAAAATTCAAAATATCAGCGATTGGAGTATATACGAGGAGGAGGTACTCACGAACGACTGTCATGTAGGC
Source organism: Clitarchus hookeri (assembly GCA_002778355.1). NCBI lineage: Eukaryota > Metazoa > Arthropoda > Insecta > Phasmatodea > Phasmatidae > Clitarchus > Clitarchus hookeri. Next base: position 66,365 of record NQII01000763.1, read on the forward strand.
GGACTTGATCGTCGTGAGGAAGCTGGGCGCGTCGGCAGACACTTCGCACTTGTAGTAGCCGGACAAGCCTTGGTCCACGTCCAGCAGCCGCACCTTGCGATCGTCTGAGCTGGCAACCTGCAACACATCAGTGAAGGGCAGATGAGTACACTCTGTCCACGGTAAGCAAATACACCCTGCGGTCATCTGAGCTGGCAACCTGCAACACAGCAGTGCACGGCAGGTGAGTATAGTCTGTCCACTGTAAGCAGACGCACCCTGCGGTCGTCTGAGGTGGCAACCTGCAACACAGCAGTGCACGGCAGGTGAGTATAGTCTGTCCACGGTAAACCGTGCACTTTCGGAACCAACCTCCGAGAAATGTCACTGCCACCATCTGCGCATGTTTTGACGGGAGCGCTGACCGGAGTGCGCTCAGTCAAGTTTTGCGTCTTAAGGCTCCCACTTGTCTGGAGCTTGAACTGTGTTGCGGTGTGTTTGAAATACGCGCATTTACACGAAACATTGTGCTTACCTACGAAAATAACGCACACTTCGTTCGAGGACTGTTGAGTACTTTCAAAGCTCTTCATATCAGAATACACACGTCAGATCCATACAAAACTACTCAAAGACCCAGCATTGAACCTTCCTGAAGACTTTCCATCAATAAAATAATAGGGTAACCGCTGAAAATCCCATAAGCACACGCAGTACAACGAGAACACTGCACGTCAGCTCAGAGCCCTGCGCGTAGAGGCGATTGCGTTTTAGTAGCGCGTGCCAGTGTAGCCCTTATGACTATTGCACTTCTCTCGGCTTCAAACGCCGAGAAAACCTCCAAGCAGGCGGGCGCCATAGCGTTGAATTAAGTTGTCCGGTAAACATTAGTGAATATTGAATATTTTGGTTTCGGTGATTTTAATGCAAATGAGTGTAAACATTGGCGAGTTTGTAAAACATTTCCTTTTCTAATAATTTCACAGTTTCACTTGACCGACGCACGTGTAAAGTAATCAGGACCCATGACAATATCAATTGTACTGATGATTGAAGAATATACGATGTGCATTCAAGTAGAATCTAAGCAGGGCTTTCGAAACTGCTCTTTACCGTGAACAGCCCTATGAAATAACTATAGTCTGTTTGTTTCTTCACACCTTTTAGATCAAACCTTTGAAAAATCACACATGGATGCCGTGTTTGGTTGTTTCCTAAATATGTAATGTATCACATGTATCCTGTACTTCAGTTAACATAAAGGTCTCTTGTTTTTTGTTAAATTTAGTTTTCACTAACATTTCATTTATAAATTATAACATTTATTTTAAAATGCATGTGAATTGAACACTCAGAAATAGGTGTGTTGGTAATGCATAGTAACAAACAGTTCCTATGCGAAATATTATTATAGTGAGCGCGCACGAATGTGGCGCGTTGTACCTTTCGTGTAATTTTCTTTACTTGGCTAAGCTTTGTTTGCATCAGGCGGAGGAATAGCCTGAAAGTATAAATTTAGCAGGGCTTCAGAAAAGTTAGAAGTAACCATGAATGGACTACATTAGTGAGTCTTCAAGGGGACGCAGGGCGTCTGGGACTCTCACGATGCGACGCCACTGCTGCTCACGATAAGCCAAGAACTTTTTAAAGCCCTGCTTAAGATATACTTGTATACACACTGTACATTATTCAACCATATGTAAAACTAACATTGGAATGGGCGGCATCACTTTGTTCACGAATCGGTCAAGAGAAACTGTGGTATATTTAGAAAAAAATTAATATTTTACAAATATTCGAATACTTATCCTTACGTACATTATAAAAACCGGAGAGCAAAAGAAAAAAAATTCAAGTATCCACAAATGTTTACCTAACGCTTTTAATGTTACTTAACAGTATGGAACTACTTTCTCTCTGTATGTACCAGCTTTGCTGAGTGATTGTCGGTCAGCGTACTTGTTTGAAAGACTGCAGGAAGAGGCAATTGCATTTTTCAATGCTTGATTTCAAAAGTTGTCATTTAAGCTCGAACAGCCTATACAAAGGAACATAGTTAAGTTCTTAAATGTTTCACAATTGCACTTGCACGGCGCTTATATTAAGTCATCTGTTAAATATAAATGATAATTTCACATATGTTGTAAGGATATGAAACAGATAGAGAAGTAAATACGGGACAGACGTTCAAAATTGCACAATAAATCGCGAACAGCAATTTCTCGCTTTCTGAGAGGAAAGGACGTTAATACGTTTTTAAAATTGTACCGACAAGTGAGGAGCCAGAACTGGGGTGGGTGAACGAGTGGAGAGATTTGGACCGCTCCTAAAACTGAGATCTTGAGAGCCGACGAGGGTGAAGCGAGGTGAGTATGGAGCAGCGCCGGAACGCAAGGACGGGGGGAAACGGGACATCCCCGAGAAAAAACCCGCCGACAAGCGGCATTGTCCGGCTCGATTCCCACTCATGCGAAAATCCGGGAGCAACCCCGTCGGGAATCGAGCCCGGTTCGCCCGGGTGGGATGCGAGTAGTCTGTACATTACACCTCCGCGGCTCCATGCCAGGACGGAAATGGCGATGTAATGTTTCCGATGCGATCCACTCCGACACTATAGCTTTGTGGTATCGTTCGATTGGATACACGACCGCTACGCGAGCGTGACCTGGCGGTGGCGCCGCGAACTAGTGAGGTAGGGGTGGGGGCCCGCGGCCACCGGCGGCCATTTTGTGCGTAGGTGAATCCTTCCCGGGAAGTAGATCTCTCGGCTCCGATGTGCCTACTCGCTGATTTCAGCGTTAAACGAAACATCTCATCTAGATGTGTCGATTTAAGCCACAAAAGTCAAGTTTTTATTTCGTTACTTTATTTTCTTCCCCATGTACAAAAGCAGAATATTACCCAGTAACGCAGAGGCGTTCAATAATACTTCCTCGCTCATTAACTACGTGTAAACCCGCCTATCCAGCCTGGCATTCTTGATCATGGTAAGCAAGATGCGTATAGTCTGTTCACGGTAAAATATTAGCGTTTTCGAAAACCCTGATTTAGATCTATTCGGATCTTGTGTATCCTTCAGCCACATGTAAAATTGACATTGCTATCGGCCTGGTCACTTTATTCATGCGTCGCACAGTATGGTATTTGACCTAAAAACCTGGCCAATAATGTTTTTTTAACCGGTTCCCACCCCTTTGTTAGGTTTCTTCGAAAAGCCAGGTAGCTGTAGCCACAAAGGGTGAAAAACGCGCCACGTTCTCAGTCGGAAATTACCCTTCGCTTAGAGTGTTGTGTGATTTATCGATGTGCTCAGATTTTAGTGTTTTTATAAACTCTTGTGGTTTTATGCATAAAAAATTTGCTGATTGTTTTTGTGATGGATTCTTCTAACCCAGGTATGTACTTTATGTAAAACTACTTTTATGTAATGAAAATCTAGCAAATTTGAGTCAGCACGTGTGACAACATAGGTGTGTTCCACTGTTTGATATATGTGTACTTTAGAATATTTACTAAGGATTTTGTTATACTTCTGAACATTTCTAAACTCTGAAAACTATTGTATAACATAATTTATTCAGTACGAAAAACAGTTATAAAAACAGCCTCCTGAAACCGCCCCCCCTTTTTTAACGAATTTTTTGGTTCATACCCTACAATAGTAATTTTTTTATTAATATTTAGTTATATTTTTTTGTTAACAGGGCCTTATGGATTGAGATATATGACTCGAAATGAGCTATATACCATTATGCAAATGTCAAATGAGTCAAGATTTGACGGAAAGCTTCAATTTATGGTGCAAGATATTATAAGTAATTATGCTGAAGATGATCCACTGATACCTGATGTAAAGCAAAAGCTGCCCATTATTAAACACCAATTCAAACAAAAATGGTCAGCTGCTCCCAAAACAAAATCAATATTCGAATAAAACAATTCCGATTAGCTAAATGGCATTATCTGCTTACCTATTACATGTACGTAAAACATAATAGATGCAAATCCCTTACTAGAGTTATGTTTCTTTGTATTTTGTGCTTTTGCGTGTAGTGCAAGGACAAATTTTTTCCAAATATTTTGTTAGACAATGTTGTATTAATTACTTTTATTGTTACAGGGCACAGTCCCTGTCGTCCTCAGAAGTCTTTTGTAGACTCAAGTGAAAGAAGCAAAAGACGGAAAACCGAAGAGCTTCGATCAAAAGACGTGGAAGAGTTTACCTATGCGACCCAAATGAAACTGCGAGAGTCGGGCAGTTATCCGAAGAAGCTGCAGAAGCCCGAAAAAAACATATTAGGTCACACCGATTAAATTACACAAGACTATTTTCACGTGTGACCTGCAACCTGCATGTACTTAATAGGCTGCTTTTAACTTCAGACGCCCTAATTACAGGGATGCGATGCTTCTCACATAAGAAAAAAAAAGCTATTATCATCTGATGTTCAAAATCTGTTATCAGAAAGTGACTTTATAAATGTAAATGTTTTAGAATATAGTAGTAGTGACGAATAAATGCTTCGTTTTAAAACTAAATTGTCTTATTATTTTTTACTCCACAATTTAAACAAAATTATGTTCTGTAGCTCTTAGTGGCATAAAATATTTTTGGCCAGTTTTTGGGACCAAATACCACACTGTGCGTCGGTCAAATGACATTCGGATACCATTATAAAAGTAAATACCTTCATATTTGCACAGAAAGCAAAAGCAATAATTTTAGTATTCACAAATGTTTACGTAACACTTCTAATTCGATGTTAAGACATGGAACTACTTTCCCTTTGTCGTTACCGCTTTTACCGGGCACATGCCTGTCAACGTGCCCTTTAAAATATATGCAGTTTTAGGCAGTGACATTTTTCAAAGGTTGATTTCAAAAGTGCTCACTTTATCGTGAACAGACTTTATCAACAAAAATATTTCCTTAGAAATATAGTTCTTCCGGAAACATCACCCTGATGTATGTGACTGATCGTGATGGAAACTGTCCACGTGTACGGAAAGTTTTATTTGCAGAGGTAGTGGGCTTATGGGTATCCGAGGGCAAGGGCTGGGAGCCGTGGAGCCTTCCGCCATTTTGGATGACGTCACAGGCGCAGCCGGGGGGCCTCGTTCATCTCCCCGCACCACCCTACTCACGACACCTCTAACCCTCCGCCGACGACCTGCACCCCAGAAATAATTGTGATTACAATTATTTTAATAAAAAATATTTTAATAAAAATCGCTGAAAATCATAATTTTATAAATAAAAAAAATATTTTAATTACAATTAAATTAATTTGGCCTGCCACTTCGTGATGTAATGATCCTCCTTCACAAAAACCTGTAACCCAAAAAATATATATAAACATTTGTAAAAAACTTAAATAAATTTGTCTCATCACCTCAGATTTTTATTGATTATCCTAGAAAAACCCTCCGTTTGCATAGAAACCCCCACTCGCACGACCCCTACTAGAGTGCGCGAATCGCCAGTGTGTATATTTATTTACGAATTTAAAGATGTAATTTTCCATATGCGAGAAGGTATATAATAACTTGGAATTATTCCAATATAAATAAATTTTCACGTAGTCAATCACTCGCTTGACATTAATGCGATAGTGCATTCCAGGTAGGACCTTGTGAAAAATATATTCGAATTTCAATACTTTTTTTAAAAATTAAATTGGTTCAATCGATATTTTTTAATTTTTACTTTATTCGATTTGTTTTTACTGCTGTACAAAAAAAAAAGAATTTAATTAAAAAAATGATAAAGTCATTTAGCATTGTAACCCCGAACGCGCCGACAGGTGCGCGAGACAGATGCGCCTGCATAACAAGCGTGAAGCGAAGGCACCGCGGGTAAGAGGGGCCAATGACCTTGATCGCACATGTGATATTTACGTCACTGCATGCGTGGGAAGGGGAGGACCGAACACTATATAAGACCGAGCAGCCCTTGCTGCATGAAATCCATTCCTTGTAGGCGTATGGGGCCTAGCCTTTAGACGCACTTAACCGAAGGACACAGAATTCACTTACTAATGAGCTATAGGAATGTACATTTCTCGGTAAATTAAAATTAGGAAACAACTATATCTAATAAATCTCGTTTCTAGCTGAAATTTTCACGATCGAACTGCAAATGTGATATACTGCCAACCGTCCGTAAGGGTCACCTACCATCAAAAATGTCATAAGACTGACATAAAACACAGCTTAAGAGAAAAATCCGCGTTTTACAACCGAGCTGCGTCGTGAAAGTGAAGTGGATGTGCCCAACACGCTGAACGTGTTTCGCTTGTATTTGATTTTATAGAATAACGGTGCTGTTTTGAAAACGTCTGTATCATAAGAAAGGAAAGGCGATGGCAGGAAACAGAAGAAAAAAAACACGTAATAGGTGGGATCAATAATTTCCATGGCACTCCTATCGGCTGATAAAAAAAATATGTCATAAGAGAGATTAACGCCACATTGCATACAGACGCAAGCATAATTCGTATGATCAGTCATCACGTGCCGCTGCTGACGAGTCACGGCCGACATTTGTCAGCTGCAGAACCTGTCCAGCCTAAGGCCGCGCGGCTACCGTGCCGGCTGAGCTTGCCACCGACAATGCCACGCATTACGTATTAAAATGTATTTGTTCTTATGCGTGTCTACAAAACTTTTTTGCCCATGCAAGGAAACGAAAGGTTATAATGCACCTACTCACGCACGCGGAAGTAAAAAAAAAAGTGCCTAATAAAAGTTATTCACGCACAAGCACAGGTGGCAAAGCTCGCGACACCGCACCCGCAGAGTCGTGGGTCGACGCCCTAGACACACGCGCACACTCATACGTAAAAAACATACAGATGCGTGTTTGAAATAACGAGAAAAAATATCACTGTCGTGCCTGGAGTATTTTCTCTTGCCTGTTTGCGAGAGTTCGAAATACACATTTATCTCCGCGAATTACTGTTAAATAAATTACACTCGAGAACACTCGCTCGCTATAAATATTAGTTACGAGTGCGCAAGTACATTTCATATTTACTCTTGTACAAACTATGTATGTACAGTGTAAGTTTGTTGGATGTATTCAATTATTTTTTATACGCAGCATCTGCATGGTAATACTTCCATCCAATTAATTTTTTAATATTAAGGGGCAGGAATAGACAAAATACGACAAAATCTAGGAGCTATTCGACTACGATCCCTAATACCGATGCAAAGTTAAATGAGATACCTGATTGACATGTATATATTAAACTCGAACAGTATTTTAAAAAATGTAATTTTAGTCAATGCTGAAGACCTTCAAAAGCGCGAGTTTTTCGCGTGCAAACAGGTTATGCACACATCAAATTTAAATTCTGAATTTTTCAAATACAATATAGTTCACTGGTTGAGTAGGATTGTAAGAGCACACGTGTAATATGTATACACACGCAAGAAATGTATGCGTGTCTTAGGTCGTAAAACACATGCATTGTGAATTTTTTTATATAACGTTTTTACATAACGTTTCCACCACGTCTAACATTCTTTTTCAAAGCTAAATCAGAACAGTCTCTCATTAGCCATTAGCGGTTGAACATCATTTTTGTAAACACCGTTGTTTACAGATGTGCAGCCCGCCGCCCCGCCAGGGTTAGATTCCGGGCGGGATCGCTCCCGGAATTATTTGTCTCGTGACGCACGTCGGCCCGGCGGGTTTTCAACTGGTGTCTCCCTTTTGTCACACCATTTTCATCAATCACCACCTCGCCTCCTGTCATCGCCCAAGAGATGTTTTCCGTGTTAAACACAAACTGCTTTTATAGAATAAAATATTACGTGTGATTTTTCGCAGGGTGACCAACGTCGAACTGCCGCTTGCGCATTCTCTTTCCATACCTCGTCGAGTTATTCAGCATAGTTCGTCTGGTGAGTTAACACAAAAAGCAATTTTTAGTTGACGGAGTCTCCGGCTGTCTGAGGTCTCTGATACCTCGGAGGCTGTGCTGGAGCTGTGGCCAGGCTTCCATCACTGCACGCTGGAGCTCGATTGCCGGGAGGTGTGGGTTTTTTTGTCATTTTTTTTGTGAGTTTTCCCAGGCGTCTCCCGTTTCACTCCATTGTTGTTCCGCCACCTCCTATCAGCCTAATCGGTGCCGCGCACAACCTGTTGTTGTCGTGTTAAACTTGAACTGCTTTTACGGAATGAAAAAAAACGTGCGTGTGTTTGTAGGTGACCGGCGTCGAGCAGCCATCACGCGTTACGCTAGTCGAGAGCCAGCGACACCAATGACATCCGAGTCGATCAGCCACGTCCAGCGCGTTCCGTCGGCTGCCATCGTGGTGCTCCTGGTTCCTTCCCAGTGTGCCGCATCGTCGTCTGCTTTTCACGTTATTACAACAACACGAATAATTAATTTTTTTGTGTGTTTCCGTAAAATAATAATAATGGCGTGTGGGGAGTGCACCCAGGGCAAGGCAACACCTTCCGAGTGACGATCTTTCCAGCTGGGACCCGTAGGTGACCGTCATCCCCGAGCATGACATAAATGAAGCCCTAGAATGGAGCGTCGCTGGAATGCAAGGGCGGGGGAAACGGAAGTACCCCGAGAAAACCCGCCGGCAAGCGGCACAGTGCAGCACGATTCCCACATGCGAAAATCCGGGCGTGAACCCGCCGGGGAACGAACCCGGATAGCCGTGGTAGGAGGCGAGCGCCCTGGCCACTACGTCACCGCTGCCCCGTGTGTTTCAGTACTCATGCACTAGTTCGGATTGTTAATGAGTATCGTTCCTGTCCCTTCTTTGCAGTCCTTACATCCCCGTGTCCTCCATCCTCACGGAGAGGACTTGGAAACTTGACGGCCGTTTCCAGCTTGCGTCACGCCACCGCTACATGTTCGTCGGTGTCTGTAGGTACAGCACACCATTGTTTTTCTCCCTTAGAGCTATGCTGACACTTGCTCGCGTCGCCTTTGTAAACCTCATATTTCCCGTTTATCAATCAGGCTACACTGAAGAGGAAAATGTTCTCTACTTCCGAAAACAACATTTGCGTGGATGTAGTTTCACTGTTTTGTCAGGATCTTAATAAAAAAAACCACCTCACAGCACTAATTATAAAAACTAAAAATTATAAAATTTTTAAGAACAATATAGATTACGAAAAGGATATTTTATTCGCTGTCTATTGACTGGGCACTCTATTAGTTGACAGCTAACCAGTTATTTGGAGTAAAGCGTGACAAATGTGGTGCCGACCAACAAGAGCGTGGCAAGTGAGAACCCAGAGACTTGCACAAATTTCGTACTATTAAATGTGGAAATAAATGACACAATTATAAAACGTCTTGAGTGCCAGTGAATGTGTACAGAGCGCAAAGTGTTAATACACCCTACCTATATTCAGCATCACAGTTTCGCAGCAAGCTATTCAGTACATGAATGTACCACCATTTGTCACCATACAACAAGCGGCATGGTGTTGTAGTTACCGTCGAGTGTGTGGCTCGCGGCAGCTGGCTTGCGTTACTGCGGGCCGGGTTCGAGTCCCCGGCAAGCACGTGAGGCTTTTCGTCACATGACAGATATAATCAACAGACAACGCCTATCTCCTACCTCGTTCCACTAACTAATATCAAGTCCCCGTTTCATTAAGTTATTTTTGTTCATTGCCATGCTTTGCAAACAAAAAAATTGTCGACATGACATGTGTTTACTGAATAAAAATTGTGAGGGTTTTTTGCAGGTACCCCCCCTGCCCCCTGGTTTACCAACGTCGAGCTGCTGTTTGCGTGTTCCGTTGGCATAACAGCTTAGTCCTGTTGCTTCATGCAAGTATGTAGGAAACAAATAATCAATGCTGTTTTATGCAATTAAATATATAGTAGTAAAATTAAGGTCATACACCGCTATGACCGGTACCAACAATAATTCTCCTGTCTTAAACCAAGTCACAACACTGTCCAATGACCCCATTATTTTATTACATTTGAAATCGTATACATACGAGTAGTTTCGCTAAGTCACATGACAATGTCAGTAAAGTATACGGTGAAAACTTTTGGCAAAAATGTCCAAGCTAAGAAAACTTAAAAAAAAAAAAAAAGGCAGGTTGATTTGGAAAGGTACAGAATTTTTTTTTTAATGAGCTGGTTATAATCGAAATGTTTGCACAATAAGCCATACAAGTGAAGTACCAAGTAGGAACGGTAACATAACCAAAGCTACTTGTACTTGCAGGCAGATGTAATTTACTCCATGCATATTTATAAAAAAATTATATTTTTAATGCATAGTCAAGCGAAAATAAGTTTCTAGCTAATTAAAAATCTAATATAGGTTAACTGCAAGAACTATTTCAAGCTAATATTTCATGTTCCTATACAAAAAGAAACTATGTTTTTTATGTACCGACATAAAAAATTAATGCTTATTGCTCTTGTATGTTTCAGGTTGGTGATCATCAGCAGCGAAATGGGCAGCAGGGTCCCGTCTCTTCCTTCCACTGCCTCGACGTCTAGGGTAGGTGCATTGTCACCCCCGATTTTCGGGTGCGGGTTTTGCAGGAATTATTTTGCAATCCGGAAGTCTGGACCAAAGCATGAACACACCTGCGTCCATAATCCTCACAGAAAAGGACAGGTGTGTAACAAATGCGGAATGGAAATCGGGCGGAAGGATTGTCCGGAACGTCACCTGAGGAACTGCAACGGAGTCCATGCGGTGGAAAGGAGCTGGCAACTGCAAGTTCTGTAGTGCGACATTCGCCAACGAGAGCGATGCCCGAAGACACGAGAGGGGGTGTAAGTTTAACCCAGAGAAGAAGTTTCCTCGTGAGGACTGCATCAAGGAATATTCCAGGGCAGACAAACTAATAGAGCGTGCTGCTGAAGGCACCTCCAGCAAAGCGATGACGTGTTATTGCCTTCGTCCCAGCCCGTCAGACATCAGCAGAGGGCAGTTCCCGCAGGCGAGTTGTCGTTGCGGTGGCAAACCCAGTGTTGTCGGGTTCGTGGAGGCGGATACGGCCTTCAGAGGTACAATAAAGACACTCGTGACCGTAGACACCTCGATCCAGGCAATGGACATCGGCAGCTACGAGGGCAAATCAATAAATAAGTTACACTTCCACATTATGGCCATGTATGAAACCACCTATACATAGGCAACACGGCTATGGCAAGATACAATGTAAGTTCACTTTCCCACATAGTCCCCAAGAGACTGTAAACATTTCTCGGAACGGTCAACCAACTTTTCGATTCCGGATGCGAAGACATCCCCTCCAGCGCTATGCAACCACCCGGAGACAGCTGCTTTCACCTCCTCATCGTTTTGGAATCGTCGTACATCGAGATCCTTGGTCAGCTTACCGAAAACATGACAATCGCATGGCGCTAAGTCTGGATTGTACGGAGGATGTTGCCACGCCTCCCACTTGAATCGCTGCAGCAGTTCGGACGTTTGGTGGGCCGTGAGAGGTGTTGCGTTATCGTGCAACAAAATCACACTGGCGCTCAATTCTCCCCGGCGCTTCTATTTAATTGCTTTACGCAACCGGTTCAACGACGAGGAGGTGAAAGCAGCTGTCTCCGGGTGGTAACATAGCGCTGGAGGAGATGTATTCGCATCCGGAATCGAAAAGTTGGTTGACCGTTCCGAGAAATGTTTACAGTCTCTTGGGGACTATGTGGAAAAGTGAACTTACATTGTATGTTGTCATAGCCGTGTTGCTTATGTATAGGTGGTTTCATGCATGGCCATAACGTGGAAGTGTAACTTATTGATTGATTTGCCCTCGTACCTATAAAGTATGAAAGACAAGTTCATCGGACAACTGGAGCAGATAATCAAAGACCAGGGCGCCACTAAATTTAATTTATCTTAAAGAATGTACTTATGGGAAGTCTAGGCTCCCTGATCTCGAAACCGGCAAAAGGGCATTCGAAACGAAGAATGTGCCAGCATGCAGTGTCAGCGACGTAGAGAATGCTGCGATCGCTAGCATCGAACAGATTTGTCTGGAGGAGGAGGTGGAGTGCCAGGGGAAGGGAAGTGGCTGGACTCTCGTCTCTGTGGAACTCCTGCAGCTCCGGATCAACAAGCTGGATCCCCTCCAAGCCTCATCACGCATTGACTTGCACGCACAAATATACGAAAGGGAGGCAGTTATTAACCCCTCACAATCGAGAGGACCAGCAGTATTTCAAGTGGGCGATTTTGGCACGGTACGCGGAAGGCTGGAACCCCTAATGTGTCGACCACCGCTACACAGCCATAGAAATGCAAGTTTGATTATAGTGGCATCGGGTTCCCCACACTTCTGTTGGGAAATGGGGAGGTTAGAGAGGAATAATCTTGCTGTGTCGGTAAAAGAAGGAGATGAGAAGATCTGACAATTGAAGAAGAAGAATTTATAAGAAGAGAGAAGATGAAGAAGAAGAACAAGAAGGTAAGGAAACAAGAAAAGAATAAAAAAAAGTGGAAGAGAAAATGAAAAATAAGAAGAAGACTCTAGATAAAGATAAGGGGGCCCGACTACTACGGGTATTATCAAAGAGGGGGCACATTCGATAAATTTATAGGTTATTGATATATAGGAATTTACAAACAATTAATTTTAATCATTTTTAATTTAAAGTCATGAATTTATATTGATTATAATTTCAGTTAATTTATTTTATTTAAATTGATTAATTAAATTTGTTTCATCCCTCGCTCTAAAAAAAAAATTCCCAGGCCCAACAAGATTCCTTGGCAGTGGAAGTAGCAAAGAATGATTATGATGAATAGAAAATTAATAATCAAAAACCTCGGATGGCCTTTGGCTAAGAGAGGTGAGGTGGAAATTAATAATAATAATTATTATTATGTGTCGGCAAACGTGTACTCGCTCGCCGACGAGGAGAAGGTCGAGTCCGCACGAATGGTGGAAGACGAGAAGACCGAACACGTCGACCTGCTGCTGCTGACTACGGAAGGAAAATGCCGACTACACCTACACCAAGAACTGTTCAAGACTGGTGCGTCCCCAGGTATCGGGCCACAAGTGGAAAATGCGTACATGTAAGCGGTGCTTTATATTTTACCATACTTTGCAAAGAATTATTGACCAGACCAGCCAACAGTGCCTGGAAGAAACACATCAAATATTGTAGTCCCCATCCCCCCAGCAAGAATCCTGATGCCACAACGCGAAAAGAATGGACAAAGACCAACCCTCAAATTAAAAAAAAAAATTATCAGAATGGAGACAAGATGCCCAGACCTGCTAAAGTTCTACTTCCAGAACATTCCCCCGTCTGGTGCAAACTAAATATTAACTAAATCTAAAAAAAATACACAAAAGGACTACGTAAAGCATTCGTGACCATTCAGTTTTAATAATATTTTGCATGTGAACTATTCCTTACTGGGTCCTGCCAACACACATATATTCTCACAGTCGTTTTTCATATTTATTACAAATGATATACTATAATACATTAATAAATTATATTTAAATTTCAGTTTAACGAAAAATATAATACTTTTATGTCAAAAGAGATTTAAGACGCTTGTGATATACTAAATATTTAGGACACAACCAAGCACGTCATACATGGGGTGATTTTTCAAAGGTTTGATTCAGAACGTGTGAAGAAACCGCAAACACACTAAATCAGCAACAATGTGTACTACTCCACCTGACCTCTCGCTTGCAGTTTATTGGTTGTGTTGCTTTGCACCAGCACACACATCACGAGAACCTGCTGCCAGAACTACGCTACCTTCACTAACACATTAAACAATAAAAGATTATTTTGTTCACTCGCTTGTAATGTAGACAACTATTCTTTACACTTCGCATTTAATAACTAAAACGCTTTTTCCCGGTCGGTAGGCTGCATATTGGATCCAAGTGACCTTTGACCTTGATTATGACCTCTGACCTTGGCCCAGTGACCTTCTTTAAGCTTTTTAAGGCTTTCCTTAAGCTTTTTAAGGCTTTCCTTTTTCGTTATTTTCTAATCGTAGTGACACTTCAGTCTGATCCCCCCCTCCCCGTCGTCATACAGAACTTTCGTTACTTGGTACCTTTTTTTAAACCGCAAAACCAAATAACAACAAAAAAACATAATTTCCGAAATTCGAGAACACATTCCCAAGCGCACAGAGTACTTGAATATTATATATCATTAAAGAAACGAACTAATAACGTTAAAATCTACGTAACATACCGGCAGAACTATTTTCCGTCGCAAGCATACCGTGTGCCGACTAGTCAGCCAATGGTGTTTCGAGTTCGTCTGTGCCGGTGTTTACCTCAGCTGCCTTTATAGACCAGATCTTGATGGTTGCATTCCTTAAAAAAATTTTGTTCGCTCTTTTCTTGAAGGACGCGTCGAAAGAAGTGAATAAAATATGCACGCGTTCAAAGTTCGACTCGCAATGAAATTAATCCACGGAAAATATCCGGCTCCTAGTTAAGCCGCTTTTGTACTAAATGGAAGGAAAGATGCCAGCCATGTTAACTTGGTTAAGGGTAGGTAGAGTATGATAGGGGTGTGTGACGAGTACATGCTCTGTTCAAAGGGAAGGGGTGGATGCCATTCCATGTATACTGGGGTAGGGGTAGAGGGGCTAGAGAGTTCTGGGGGAAAAAAAACCGCTGTGCAAT
>NQII01000763.1:81063-119544 GCA_002778355.1 Clitarchus hookeri
TTTTGGAGGGTTAGGAGGAGGGGAAGTTCCGTAACCGAAATTCGTCCGGAAAAAAAAAACAGCGACCAATATTTTAGTTTGTCCTCCCACTTCGCGTAGCCTTCTAAGCGGTGCCAACAAACAGGCTGTTAGAATTCGCAAAACGTACTCGGCTGAAAGGACACAACCTGGTTCTGTGTCCAACAACGACAAAAAAAAAAAAGTTCACGTATCTCAATGTTTTCTAATCATTAAAACTTATAGAAATGACTAGTAAATTAATTTTTCACAAATAAAGCTGATAAATGTGTGTACGTTTTTTTGCGTGAAAAATCGCTATTTTTTTTCCGGCTACTTATACACCGACAAAAAAATTTTGATCCACTTAAAACTTTACAATAAAAAAGGTTGAAATTTTTTGTTTGTGCAAAACAGTTTTAAGTTACACCGTTATTCAAATAATTTTAATAAACGAGCCATATTATTTTTTAAATCTAAGATTACGAGTCACGTCCTTGAAATATGTTCCGTTAATGCGACGCATAAGAGTGAATAGTACATTTTAGCGCCTGAAAAATACTGAAGTATTTTTTAAAACAATTAAACGCAAAAAAAAAAATTCCATTTGTCTACCAACAATACTAAACTTTTAAATATCAAATTTTTTCTCGTATTGGGTTTGTGGTCAGGAAGACCCACAGCTACTACCATAAGCATAGAGGTACATATTATTTAAAAAAAACAGCTCTATTACTGTAAAATTCCTGCCTTGAGATGAAGCTGTTATGTCCTCATTTACATTGAGTTCCTCATCTCGTCATCACTAAACGAAAAATAATTTCGCATTCTCATTTGACCACGCTAAACGTCGATGTTGTGTATGAACGCGAAATCCAGTCAACATTTTATTAACCTCCGCTTCTGTTAGGAGACATTTTTATTTTCGACTTGACCACAGTGTTCGTGCACGCGAGTTCTAAATTATTTCCGTTGTTAGTAAAGGTCTCTATGTATGAACATGTCGACCAAGAAGAGCTACGATGCTTTTCTGTTTATTCGTGGTAGAGTAAATGTAGGACAGCGCGATACTATATTTCCTTAAATAATCGCAGCCACAGCGTTGTAGGAAATGAAGAAACAATATATTGTGCATTGCAACATCAGTGATATTCCTGTACCGGTGACGTTCCAAGAATAACGACACCGAAATTTTAGGTGTTATTGACTTTACGATGTTACAGCTATATAAGTGTTTACGACTATTCATTTGTAATAACTTTTTAATTGCAATTTAGCTTCATTTACATTTAAACGATATTAACATTTCCTGCGGTTGTACTTCCGATATTTGGGATGCGTTACCAACGATGTTCGATACTTTTCAGCAGCGATATATCGAACCGAAGACAATTTATAGTCGGCGAGTATCGATTTGTTGTTGACATATCGCGCAGTCGTGTGCACGACACTCTCAACTAGAAATAAGTGGAAAAATCACTGATTTACAGTGAAAATTAACAAAACGAATATGTAAAAATTGCTCGACTGGAAATCGGTGAAAAACAATTGGTTGTTTATGGCAAACAATTTCACTGAAAGTGCCACAGCCAACTGCTTGCGGTGAATTATATGTCCTTTTATTAAAATTAACCATATCATAACAGTAAATGAACTTTTTTTCCCCATAGTTCTCGCCGATGTTGTGCAATTAAACGTAATTTATAATAATAACAATTACCTTAACCACAGTTCGACCACAACATATTTTGTATACACACTAAATACCAACTGTGCAACCATGCCAGCTTCAAATTCAGAGTTTTAACCGAAAATATGCAGCTTTGAATTTTACGTAATTTCTGTTCGTTTTTAGAGTAATTGGTAAAATTAATACAGCTAATTAAAATAGTTCTTACCAACGCACTTACTTAGCCACACTTCACGTAGCGTAAAAGGCGAAAACTAGTGACATGATGGTTACGTGAAAAATAAATGAAAGTCTGGATGTTCGTGATATATTGAAAACTGGTGTTACTAAATACGAAAACCACATTTAAAAAATAACTTTTTATTACTGTCTTTTCTCTATTTGTTGTTAACGTTTGCATCTTTTTTTTTAATGAAAATACTGATTTACAAACGTAGTACGTACTATCAACTAAACAGAACAGTCAAATTCTGTATCACTGAGGTAACAGTACCACAGTTGCCTAACACGTGAGTCGAAAATGAAACGCATCCAGCAAGTGAAGGAAAAGGGTGTATCTTCACTCTATTTCCAGACAAAGTGTTCGAAAGCAATTGTTTGATCGGCCAGGAACGCTGGTCGCCATTTCGCATCACCGAGACGCTACTCCCTCAGCGCGGGGGAAGTACACTGAAGAGCCAAAAAAAAGTGGTATAGACGTGCGTGTGCAAATAAAAGAGGTATGGAACCAATAAGAGTAACGCGATGCGATCGGCAGCTAGATCGGTTACTGCTGCTACAATGGCAGGTTATCAAGATTTAAGTGAGTTTGAACGTGGTGTTATAGTCGGCGCACGAGTGATGGGACATAGCATCTCCGAGGTAGCGATAACATTTAGATGTTCGCGTACGACCATTTCACGAGTGTGCCGTGAATATCGGGAATCCGGTAAAACATCTCATCTTCGACATCGCTGGGGCCGGAAAAAAGATCGTGAAAGAACGGGACAAACGACGACTGACGAAAATAATTAAACGCGACAGACGTGCAACCCTTTCTCAAATTGGCGCAGATTGGATTTGTGGACTACCCTGCAGGATTCATGGAGTGAATTGCCTCCTGCATACCTTCAGACATTAGTCGAGTCCATGCCACGTCGTCTTGCGGCACTTCTGCGTGCTCGCGGGGGTCCTACACGATATTAGGCAGTTGTACCAGTTTTTTTGGCTCTTCAGTGTACAAGCCTTTGTGAGAGTTCTTCTCCTCCCATTAGTTTGGCATTTCTAGCTCCCAGGTTGGGGACAGCTAGCCTGTCACGCCGGCTGTTGATCAAACTGTTATTACTGTGGTGAAGCCAGCAGTCTGTTTTGTTGAAGGACCCCTGGGTAGCGCCAGGTGACCTTGTACCCATTAACTGTTCTCCAGGGCGGCTGGTATGTGTGACCTTGGCACTTGGAGGCAACGTGATCTCTCCAAGTCCCTCTCTCATGATGAGTGACGTTTCCTCTACATCCACACTCTCAATATACACCCTCTCTTTTTTTTCTCTCCACAGATATCAGTTACACGCATGCTCTCGCATACGCACTTCGAGCATCGCCCGTGGTGGGAAATGAATTAACGTTTACCACGGGTGGGGGCCGCTGTGGTGTAGTGGTTAGACTACTCGCCTCCCTCCAAGGCGAAACAAGTTCGATTCTCGGCGGGGTCGCACCCGGGTTTTCCGCGCGTGGGAATCGTTCTGGACGATGGCCGCTCTGGTAGGCGTGTTTTCTCGAGGATCTCCCGTTTCCCCCCGCCGTTGCATTCCGGCGCTGCTCCATACTCACTTCGCTTCGCCCTCGTCGGCCCTCGAGATCTTGATGTTAAGAGCCGCCCAAATCTCTTCNGGGGGGGGTCCACCAAGATTATCTCCAAAAGGGTGGAGTGTGGCGGGATAGGAATCAAAATAAGTCGTGTTTAGAAAAGTGTTATATTCACAACTGGGTTTGAAGCAAAATAAATGCAACTTATTTCGGTGACGTGACGTATGAATAAATCAGTTCGTCTTTAACGAACCAATATAAAATTACAATAATTAAAATATAACATTGAATGCAAAAGCACAAGCAATCATCATACCAAAATTATGGAAAGACAGGATTAATTCGGTTACTCCTCCACAATATGGACTTGCATTTTCACATTACTTCGCTAATAAGAAATATATTAGTTAAAAAAATTGTTATTTCACTTAGTTACGAGAATGATCAAAAACACTGAAACACTAATCTTTTATAAAGGGTTATTGTAATGGATCACTCTCATTTAATTGAAATAGTCCAGTTTTAAGGGGAGGGCAAGTCCCCTCCCCCCTTGTCAATTTCTGCAGATGGCGATTAGATACAAGTTTAATGCGTTGCAGCGAACAAATTTTTTTGTTTGGAATTCCACACGCCTAAGTACAGTAATATGTCATACGACAGGACAAAAAAAAACACGTTGGAAAATGATGTTTTATTGGTAGAAACGGTTTGTGAAATTACGGAATGTGGTCACGACAACGAATGATGTCTCCCAGAGGTGACGGAATATTGGACGCTGCTTTTTGGCGTGTACAGTGTTGATCATCAAACTAACTTCCTGTGCAGCACAACCGTATATAGGAAATTGCAACTAAACTTTTGAAGACATTGTCTATTCGCGGTTTCTTCACACACTTTGATTCAAACCCCCTTGTATAACGTGTTTTCTTTTTTCCTAAATTTGCCAATTATCATAAGAGTTTAGTTAACGTTTGGTTTAAGTTTGGTTAAATAAAATAAAATCAAACTATCACTAGAAAAATATATAATTAATATTAAAAACAACAAAACTACAAAAAATATATATATTTCAGTAGAATCCCGATAATTCGTATTATCAAGGGACTGAATGGTAAATATGAATTATCGAGATATTCGAATTAGCGGGATTACCAATAATTGGGAGCAAAAAAAGGAAATATACATATTAACGAGATTAATGCAAATTTGCATTAATATGTAATGATAAACGCATGGCTACATATTATGTATACATATGTACTGTGTATATAAATCAATAATTACATCAATAAAAGACATTAAAAATTTAGGTTTAAATAATCTGTAATTTTCTTTTGGTGCAAGCCCTGCAGACGGGTATTGTCGATGTCTTTGTCAAGCATGTTCAAAGCAGAAAATACTACATCGCCAATGTCTGATTACGCTAAGAAATGTCGCACGTTGTTGATGTATTGTTTAGCCACTTTAAGTGTAATTGTCAGCACATCATCTTCGTCATCAATGTCCTGACATGGAGTCAAAATTTCGTCATTAGTTAGAATCCCCGCTACCGCAAGGCCATCGTCAAAATGGACGAAATCTTCAAACGTTATAGAATTTTCTTCATTTTGAGGAAGACGATTCCAATTCACAGGGCATTCTAAGTCTTGTTCAGTAACTGCTGATGAAAGTTCCACCTTCGTGAATCCACAGCACGAAAAACGTTTTTTATTGTGCTTTCGCTAACACTTTGCCACGCCTAGTGAGCAATGTTCATGGCTGAAAATAAGGTGATTTTATGATCCTTCCCATCCTCGATGCTGTCAAGGAGTTGCATCACTACTTCCTTGCGGTAAAAGGTTTTGAACGTTTTAATTATACCCTGATCTAGAAGCTGCAAATTAGAAGTAGTGTTGGCAGGCAAGAACACAACATTAACATGACTGAGCGATGGGTTATTGTTGTGGGCCGTACAATTATCAATGAAAAGCAGAATTTTTCGCAGCCTTTTCTCCATATCAGCATTCACTGATCGTATCCATTCCTTAAATAATTCGCCCGTCATCCACGCTATTTTGTTTCCACGATAGGTCATCGAAATTTTTTTTATGTTTTTAAAACATCTTGGTTTGGCTGATTTGCTTATCATGAGCGGTCTTAATTTCTCAGATCCATCCATGTTGGCGGCCAACAATATGGTTACACGTTCTTTACTATTTTTTTCCGCCATGACACTTTTCTTCCTTAAAACACATTAATCGGTCAGGGAGACATTTATAAAATAACCCCGTCTCATATGCATTAAAAATGTTGTTGGGCTCATAAGAATCGATTATTTCTCCCAATTCGTCTTTCCACTCACAACAAACGTCGGCCGATACACTCGCACTTTCCCCACTAAGCTTCTTCAATTTTATGCTGTGCCTTTTTTTAAACTTATCAAACCAACCATCACTTGCACGAAAGTCTTTAATTCCCATTTTTTTCTGTGAAAACTTTTACTTTTTCTCTTAAAATGTTTCCTCCAACTGGTACATTCGAATTCCGTGCTTGCGCAAACCACTTTTTAACATTCTCTTCTAGTTGTGGATACTCACTAGTCTTAAAGTGCTTTACTTTGCTGTCCGGTGTCTGGGAGGCGATCTTGTCCTTGTTCTTCAGAATTGATGTTATTGTGGAAGGAGGAACGTTATAACGTTTGGACACGTCAATTTTTTTATCACCACTGGCCACGGCGGTAATGATTTTTTTTTTGTCTAATGTAAAGACACTTAATAGATCTTTTCGGAGGCATGGCTAAGATCGAACTGACTAACTTTTCACTCACTCTGCTCCTTCCTAACCTCTCATAACCCTAGGCCGGACACCAAGGCGCCTCTTAGTTCTGAGAATCACAGACATATCGCCTCGCAGCCTACTCGGCGTCATTACCTACTTTTCAAACCCTCCTACGATCCTCAGTACCCTTCCCGTCTTTTTTACCCTGCCCGAATTGCATAAATCTAGAGCTGATGTACAGTCTAGGGTTAAAAACATTACGAGTTATCGAGATATTTAAGTTGGAAATAAGAATTATAAGACGTTTTAATTGAGCTCGAGCACCAAAATAAATACGTATTATCGAGGGGACCGGAATGTATTGTTTTTTTTTTTTTACGAATTAAAGGGATTTTCTCAAGGGACCGGCAAATTTGTACGAATTAGCGGGATAAACGAATAATCGGGATACGAAATATCGGGATTTCACTGTATAATAATAGCCTATAAAATAAATAGATTCACTAGCCATAATTATAAATCTACAAATAACGAGTACCTTATTTTTTTGACTATATTGAACTTTTACTTATATTCTATCGATCAACTAAAATATTTAATTTGTAATTAATATTAATGACAAACAGAGAGTATATAACTGTGTTGGTAACGTCTAGTAAGAAATGGTTCTTAAGCAAAATATTATTACAGTAAGTGCACACTAATACGATGCATTGTCCTTCTGGTGTAATTTTATAGGCTCGGCGAGGCTTTGTTTGCTTGAAGGGAACGAATATCCCGGAATGTAGGGCTTCAGAAGTGTTGGAAGTAACCGTGAATGGACTATTGAAACCGAGCGGTTTCCAACGGAGCCCAGCAGCTGACTACTGTTCAACACGCACAACTCACTACAGTCATAACTGCCCCCCCCCCCACATTTAAAATAAACAACTTCATTGAGAATTTAATACTCTGCTCTGATTGTAAGTTACCCCATGCGCCTGCACAAGAAATGAAAAATAACCACTTCCTTCGCGCACAAAGTCAGGAACTCTCGTGCGCACGGCACGTTGGGTGCAGTTGTGAATCGATGAGTTGGGAAACATGGCGGTCAGTTCTTGTGCACACGACCCATGTTCTGTCCTCGCTGTTGTGCTTTCAATTGCGAACCAACTTTGAAGAACGTTCTCAGCCATGGCGCTATGCTATAAGAACTGGCGCAGCCGGAGGGTCAGGAGACTGCGACGGCCATCTGGCGAAGTGCGGCGTTCTGGCAACGAAGAGGAGCATCGACGGACTAAGGCGAGAGACACTGCTGCGGCAGCGTTGCCAACTTGAGGGGTTTTCTCCTACGTTTAGGGGGAAATCACTTACCACGTTGGATATTCGGGGGCATGAAACGTTTAGGGGATTTCTCAGGGGGAAATGTGTTTTTTTTTTAAATTTTAAATAATTGTATTAAATTTTTAGTTAATTATTATTATTTACAACACTGGTGTTTTATGCTGATGTTGAAAATGATTTCTCTTTTTGTCTGAAGTAAATATCAAACCGAGGAAAAAATTATCGTTAGAGCTTACAAATAGTTTGCTGGTAACTAGCTGATATTTAATAATGAGACGAATTGTCTGTTGCATCAATTTCAGAACTCTCAGGAAGTGTTCATAAACGTTCATGTTTCTGTTTAAGACCACTTATGAAAGGATCTTTGTACTCTCACGAACCCGCTGTTCACGAGGAGCCATGTAATTCCCAACTGTCATTCCTTATTACACTGTGTTGAGATGCAAAGATATATAATAAACTATTAAAGTAATTAAATTTTATCGTGTTAACAAAACCACTTACCCTATTTTAACTGTACTTTACACAATTAATTTTACCTAGTGTGTTCATTAAAATTTGCAGAGCATTTTGGCACGTGTGTTAAATTACAACCTAAAAGAATATATCCCAGAAAGTTGTATTTATATATAATTTAAGTAATTTTAATTAAACTTAGGGAGATTTTAGGTAGGATATAGGGGAATACTTTGACAGTTGGTTGGCATCACTCGACGTATAAGATGCGACAGTGCTGAGGAGACGAACAATCCGACGAGGAGAGTACGGATATGTACGCGAGAGTTCTGGGTGCTCGAGAACGTCCCGGACAGGAAATACCAGTGATATCTGGACTGCAATAAGGCGGCATCAAATGGACGAGTGATACTGAGTTAATTGTTTATACTGGAACTGTCAGATAGCAAATGTGTTATTTTAATAGAACTTCAGTACGTATTAGAGCACTGTTTACTAAGACAGTTTTATTGTGTT
This sequence comes from Clitarchus hookeri, assembly GCA_002778355.1. NCBI lineage: Eukaryota > Metazoa > Arthropoda > Insecta > Phasmatodea > Phasmatidae > Clitarchus > Clitarchus hookeri. The sequence continues at coordinate 89,588 of NQII01000763.1, forward strand.
AATTTCTGCGAGATGAGGGGCGATTATGTAAATATTAGGTGTAAATAGCAAGTGATGGCCATTGTCATCGAAATTGTAAGTTTGGGGTAATTTTTTATTTATGAAGAAATTAATAAATTATTATTAGCACTTTTATTCTATTAAGACCTCCATCCCTTAACGAAGCTGGCTATGTCCGCGTACTTTGAAGACATCATAACAATATATTATATTACACCGTGTAATGAGGAGCTGCATGGTTCGTAAGGGCAATCTCCTTTGTAGTGTCACAAACACCGTGGCAGATCGTTAATGGTTTTGTAGCAGCAGGGCCGGATTTAAAGTTTGGACACTCCTAGGCCCAGAGTTTTTGCCGCCCCCTCATCTTACCGTCGCAGAGGAAGGGGGCGGTCGGTTCGGCTATTTTGCTCAAGAAAATAATCTTTATGATGACCATTTTAATTTTATCGCATAATAACATCACTTATAAAAAATAATTTGAGAATCAAATTTTTGTATTTTTGGTGTATTAAGTAAATGAAATAGCCCAAGAAGGTGTTGGAAATACGTTTAATCTCTTCGATAGCTATAACACGTAAATACATGTATGTATTATACATTATTGAAATATTAAAATTAAACAAATCAGTGGCCTCGAGATGGACACTCCGTAACTTAGCGCTGTACAATCCTTATCGGATTGAACTTTGGAACTCCCGACCGGGCAGGCCTTATCGGCATGCCCTTTTGACACGTTACCCCGGCAGCGGCCCGTAAATCCAGGGCCGCTGCCTGCCGGCATAGCGCATACCAACAAGTCTCATTCACTCACGCTGCAGCGCAGATTACAAGTACAGATCACATCCACAGGCATGTACACTCGGGTGGAGCGAAATTTTTTTTTTCCTTTTACGGTCATGTAATAGTGAAAAGTAGGTGCCTTTAAGACTTAAATTAATTCATGCAAAATATTAGTTGAATTAACTAAGAGTAGTTGCCTCCGCAAAGTCATTGCATATTTGAAAAAAGTGGATTTTTGTCTGAATTTTGACGCCATGTAAATATGTGAAATTTTAATACATACACCTATTTTATTTTATTGATATGTTGCAACAACAGCTATTTTCGACACAATACAAAAAAAAAGCCTAATTCTAAGTTATTTACTTCAAATAAACGGAGTGGGGAAGCGCGCGGAGAGACAATTTGACGTCACACGTGTCGTCGCGTCAGTGTGCTATTGTTTGTCGAAGTGAACGGCCGCGCGCCCAGTTACTTAATACATTTGCGCCATTTTGTTGTGTATGAAACATGGAAAGAACTCGGAGTGCATTCAAATGTCCTCTTTTTGGAGATACTCGGGAGATTAAATTGAACGTTCTTCCTACTTATGAAGATGTAATGAAGTACTACGAATGGACGAGACATCAACTAAAATTACAACTGGAAACTGCAAAAGAGCCCACATTTTCAGAAATAGCAGATATTGTGACATCAAGGATTATAAATATATGGCAAACTGCATCTATTCCAACAGTTACAAGCACAAGAGTCGTACAGATGTTGAAAGCATACCATCTAAAGTGCAAAAATCTACTTAAGTCTATCAAGAGACTCTCCCCGGAAGAATTAAAAAGTTTTCGTCAAAACAGTTAGATACTTTTTGATATTGCAGCTTGCAAGTGCAAGAAATTCGCTCAATGTACCTGTAGGAAGGATAGAAAGGTCCCTAAACAAGAACAAACCTTTATAACTGATCAGCGGACCTCTCGAAATATGGTAATAGGTNAAAGGTCCCTAAACAAGAACAAACCTTTATAACTGATCAGCGGACCTCTCGAAATATGGTAATAGGTGGAATCGATGTAACTGTTACGAAAAAAATGCAAAAGACCTTAACGAGAAGACAGACGGTTGTGACGGAACGAATGTAAATACTGGAAAGTATGGCGGTATTATATGACTGCTTGAAAAAAGGCTACAAAAACCACTACAGTGGATAATTTGTTTACTACATTTGAACGAACTGCCTCTAAGGCACTTGTTTCTCCATCTTGACGGGTGTACTTCGGGACCTAAGTCTTACAGTGGAACATTGGGTAAAGCGCTCGAAACTTGTGAACAATTGCCTATTAAAAAATTTCAACGCATCGAAGGAGAAATGCTTCCAGGAATGGCCCAAGATTTGAGTACAGATCAACAGTACTTGCACAAGATTGTGACAGCTGTACTATCAGGTGATTTCCCTGAAGATCTGGCGAATAAATCTCCAGGCAAAATGTCACATGCCCGTTGGCTTACATGTGCCAACAGAATACTCCCAGACATACACCGTTGTCGCTGCGGTAGCCTTTTAAACTATTGTTTAGCTACATTTGTAGTAAAAGTTTGTGCTCCATCTTGGTTCCTTATTAAGAATAAACCATCGTGCAAAGATGGTACGCGACATCTTTTCTACATTATTTTAGCCTCCAGATACCTGCCAGAAGACCTGAAAAAGGTAATCGATCCTGTCATTCAACGTAATGGCTATTTTGCACATCCAGAGAGTATTCTACTTGCAATGATTACCGACGAAAAGAAACACATTCGTGAACTGGCAGCCTGTCGCATATTAAAGACACGCAATATGCCTCAGCCTTCCACATCAAGATTGTTTGAAGTGCCGTCTATAAATTTAAATGCATCAACATATATTGATCTGATAAATTGGCAGGAAATACTAACTGAACCTCCGATTATGAAAATCTTCTCTGACCAAGAAATTCAATATTTCGTACAATCTGGTGGTGAGGGTGAACTGATGTTACGACTTCCGTGCCATACTCAAGCTGTTGAACGGGCTGTGAAGATGACGACAGAAGCTGCCACTGCTCAATGTACTAAAAAAACACGACTAGGGGCCATAAAAGCCAAATTGGAATCGCGAAAGAAAATGCCTAAATTTGAGACAAAGAGAGATTTTCGAGCAAATTGACAATTAAAAAAAAATAATTACCTTGTATTTTTTTTGTACTTTCGATTAAAGTTTATTAATAAATGTCTGAATTTTATATTGCATATAATTTATACCCTTTTACCATTAATTTAAGCTGAATATTGTGCCACTAAAAATACTGAGTATTTTCAATAAAATCTAAAATGTTGAGGCTAGTGCGGAGGCAGAAGATGTTAACCGAATTAATTAAAAGATAACACTTATTTTACCATTAGTATAAGGCACCGATCCCCCCTATTACAATTGTAAATAAGAAAAAAAAAATTACATACTCTCGTGCTCCACCCTAATGTACACCCCTAGGCCGAGGCCCAGTGGGCCTAGTGGTAAACCCAGCCCTGTGCAGCAGGGAACATTTATAAGTTTTTACCATCCTAACACAGTCGAGTTCTGGCTTAAAAATAGTTTGTGCCTGGTTGCTATATGCAAGAATAAAAGTTCATTATCTTAAAAGAGAGAATTATTTATCATACATAAAATTAGCTGAAATAAAACGTAAAATAACCTACATTTTATCTGCATACACTTGGCACTGGCACCTCGAAAACAAAAAATAAGATTTAACAAAATTTTGCTGAATATATCTATTGCTATACCGGACACGAGAAAGTTACTTAGTAAGAATAAATCCTGAAATAAAATATTTAAGGAAAAGTAGTGCATCTCGTAAGGCTTCTCACCTGGCATTGCTCTGTTGATATTCACCAGAGGGAAAATTAATATACTAATTCTTGTTATGATTGAAAGAAAAAAAAAACTGCTGTTTCTGAATAATTTAATTTTTGTTGTGACTTATTATTTGAATAACATAATAAACAAAATTTTCCAATATACAGAATAATAACATTATTGAATTTAATCCTGACATTTTTAATCGTCCTAAAATAGCAATTGAATCTCAGTTGCTCTAACATAACCAGAATTAATCCCAACCTCAAATAAAACAATTAAAAAAATCAAAATACGCAAACTAAAAAATATTATAAAAAATTATTTCAACAAAAATTTTACAAGCAATTTAAAATGTCTCAGTAAGCATTTGGAACCAGTCAGGTACAGAAAATATATTCCCTTAATGTTATTACTTATGCCATAAATTCACACAATTCATTGCCATGAAATATATTATTCTGAGTTGATATGAAGGAGCTAAGCCTTATTCGCCATTACAGGCTATTAAAATACCGAAAAAGTGTTTGTGCTGACTGTTGGTGACGTTTAAGGACACTTTCACTCGGAGCAAACATAGTTTGTCGCCACCACGACAGCTCAGGATACTTTCACACGGAGCAAGCATAGTTTGTCGCCACCACGACAGCTCAGGATACTTTCACACGGAGCAAGCATAGTTTGTCGCCACCACAACAGCTCAGGATACTTTCACACGGAGCAAGCATAGTTTGTCGCCACCACGACAGCTCAGGATACTTTCACACGGAGCAAGCATAGTTTGTCGCCACCACGACAGCTCAGGATACTTTCACACGGAGCAAGCATAGTTTGTCGCCACCAGAAAGCTCATTGTTTTACATGATGCTGTTCAAATGAGAAGACCACTTGTTTCTGCTCAGTCTTTTGCGAGAAGTGTTCATCCGAAGAATCCAACTTTGATAGTGAAAAATGTATATCATCGAAGTTCAGTCGAGACCTGTCTTGAAATTACCGAAGTACACGAAGTAAAGAATGTTTACGAGTTATACAAAATATGGAAAGTACCTTCCGTTGATATGTCTTTTAGTGTTTGGTTCACCCACAATCTCAGGTTTTACGTTTTTTTTTGTAGACGGGATGACAAAATAATAAGCGAATAGTTACAGAATGGCCATAGAGATTCAAAGTAAGGAGGCGGCCAAACCTATTACCGTCCAGCTAGACNAGATAAAAAAAAAAAAAAAAAAAAAAAAAACCGAGTGATGGGGACGATGCCCGAATTGAAATAAAACGTGAAATCAAGGTGGAAGAACCGACCCCGACTCATAAACGGAAAATAAGCCTGGAATTGCCCGAATCGGAAGGTCGCATCACTAGCGAGGAAGACGATTTTCCCCTGATCAATTTGCTACGTGCGCGAGAACGGAAAGGAACACGAGAGCACGGGTTTGATGTGGGCACTCCTCTATCTCATTACATCGCTGCCTACTATGACCATACTGCCGACAAGACTTATGGTTTGCAGAAAAGTGGTGGAAAATGGTACCTCGGAAATAAGCCAGTTTTATTTTCTCCCAGGGATGTAATGCAGATCGGCAAGCGCAAGGTGAAAATCACGCAGGAATTGAGCGAACGTTTCTTTCGTAGGCGGCCTGGACACTACACTGAATCGGATTTGCGCAAGTACCACTTTTGTTAAAGCAAAGTATGTTTCACGTAGATTTAAAGACACGGCGCACGAAAAATTCTACATTATGACCGAACTGTTTCCTAGGGTACGTGAAATTAGCGGTTCAAGTTTAACTCAGAAATTGGAGAGTGGAGAAAAAATCGACTATCAGTTTTGGGATTAACCGAATGAGTTTGTATAGAGGCTGATACATCTGATTGCTTCGCAGGCAGAAGGATGCCGCTTGCACACGAACGAAATAATTTCATTCATCGAAGAACTCACGAAGGCGAGTATGCAGTTGCTGACGAACTGCACAAATATGCTAGGATAAGTTACCCAACGCAGAAAATAAGCCATGAAAGGGCTGGACGATACTTTATAATCTGACCTGATCGAAATGCAAGATTATTTTTCTCATGTGAATAGAGGTCACCAGTACATTTGGACCATAATCGAGATACTTTCTCCAAGTATACATGGGCCAGGCCACTCAAGTCGAAGAATGTGAGCGATGTCACGAAAACCTTGGCGGATGTGTTGCGTGAAGGACGCATACCGAAAAATTTCCACACCGTTGATGGTAAACAATATTTTAATGCAAATTTTCGTGCACTGATAAAAAAGTATGAAAAATTAATATTCAACATACTCTGGGCTCAAGGCCAGCATCGTCAAGCGTTTTCGCAGGACGCTCAAAACTAAAATGTGGAGACATTTCCCGGTGAACGGAAACTACAAGTGGTTGGATGTACTCCCAAAACTCGTTCGCGAGTATAATTCTACCGATCATTCTACCAACCGCATGAAGCCCAAAGACGTGAATAATGACTCCCTGGTTTGGACCGTGTATGCTATTCCGAAGAGGAGGGACCCATGTAAGCCCAAAGCCAAGATAGGTGATTTTGTACCGATTTAAAAAAACGGGGAGTTTCCCACAAAGGCTTCCGTCAGAACTGGTCTGCAGAGTTGTACAAGGTGGTGCGTATACGGCACTCGTAACCACGCATGTATTACCTCTAGGACCTACGCAACGAACCCATCATTGGCGGATTTTAAACTGGAGAGATATGGCCTACGCTGTTTCCAGACATGTATTTGGCGGAGAAGGTGCTGAAACGACGTAAGTACGTTTCTTTTTTATGGCATACTAAAGTTTGTATGATAAAATAAATACCCATTCGTAAATTATTTTTGCAAGTTTTACATTATAAATTAATAAGCAATCGATCTCGGTTAGAGTAATAAATGTAACGTAGCTAGCAAGAGGCCATCACTGTAGGTGAACTGCTCGCCTCCTATCCCAGGCCCAGGTGGCCCACGCGCCCGCCCGCCGCGTGTTCAGCAGGAAGAGCAAAGTACTGCATCACTTGCACGGCTGCCAAGTGGTGAATACGGCACGTGGCGTCAACCTTAACTCCGGCCATCTCTGCCGCTGCCACACGCCATGTCTAAAGATAATTTTTGAGGCCACCTTCATTTGCTAAGTGTTTGACCCCTTATCCTTAATTTATTTTTATAGTAACATTTATACACATAAAATATATCATATGTTGTTTTAGTGACCACTAGAGCCTAATTGAATATTATATATATTTTTCTTAAAATTATAACAAAACTGATACACTAAATATAATTTATCTTTACCAGCAGTGCTTTTTTAACTTACGTGATCAAGACATATCTTGAGATAAAAAAATTTTTTTTAACACATTTATTTATCCACACACACCAAAATATTCTTCTTCTTCAGGACAATTCAAGGAATACTTTTTTACACGTTTTTCTTGTCTGAGTTTTGAAGGGTATTACACACATAATATTTCTTTTAAATTACCATGATTTACTAGAATGTTTTTTTTAAATGTACCATGGGTTATCATAAATCCACAGTTTTAGGATTTCGGAGTTGCATGGAGCACAGAAATATCTTTGATTTTTGCACTCGTGAACTCTTGCAGCATACATCTCGACGAGCTGTCAAAACCGCAGGCAGCGGCAATGTTTGTGAAGGTCTACAGAGTTCGTTCCAATGGCGCACGCATTGCGAATCGCCAAGCACACACCGAGTTTCCCAAATTTTTTACATTGGCATTTAAAAATTCATCCAGGTCCATACATCGGGCACCTGTGTTCTGGGTTGGTTTCCTCGCCGGGTGTTGCTTGCCAGTAAATTTCTCGCAGGGAAGCATCTTCCATGGGTACAGCTTGCGAGTAGATGGCTTGCACAGGCACGTCGTCTTCAACAGGGAGGACCTCTTCTACGGGGAGGGCTTATTCAATGAGGACATCGTATTCCACAGGCGCAAACATCGCGAGGGTTGCTAGACGGGCCTTGCACCAATCCCTGCGATGCAGCGTGTCGCTAACCGAGGTGGTGCAGCCCTCCAAACACTCCTTGCGTAGGAAGCAGTCCCGTATGACTTCATCCTGCTGTAGGTAAGCCGGCAAAAAAATTGAATAAGGTCAGAATTTCGTAAGGTGAGTTGACAAGGAGAAATTCTTTTGACAGGTACGGTAACTCATCCCGTTTATTCAAGACACTAAGCGCGCGCACACTTGTAAATGCCAAAATGGTCGAAAGGACATTATAGCCACTCGGACAACACACGTACATTTCTAAGAGCGAGAAAAATGACTGATTTTCCAAGGGTCTCGGGGTGCGTTTTATAAAGAGTTTTTAGGGGAAGAATGTAGTCCGCCTTTGCGATTTAAGTAGGCCGCCGATTGGTCGGAACGAAGGTTTCTGAAAATACTAGAGTATTAGCCAATGAGTAACATTGGTTGAGCAATTAAATATATTGGAAGGGGGTGGAGTAGATCCGACTAATTGGTTGAACGTAGGTTTCGGAAAACATCCGAGTAATTAGCCAAACTTTGGCGGAGCAATTAAATATATTGTAAGGGAGTGGGCAATTAGCCAATTAGCATCAGGAATTGGGCAATTAATCAATTAAATATATTGGAAGGAGGGAGTGGAGGGCGTCAGTCGTCTGCTGGACGCGATGGTGTGGACAGTACCAGCAATGTAAAACAAATAACAAATGAAGAAAACCAATATGGCGGACGAACGAAGGTTAGAGGCAAACTCCAGTAATGTATAAACAAATGACAAACGAAAAAAACTAAGATGGTGGACGGCAGCTGTGACGCCTACCAAGATTGCGGACTGCACCTACCAATATGACGTACTGCAGAGACAAAAATGGCGGACGGCTCACCTACCATGTTGACGGACAGTGGGTGTGACGCTGAACAAAATGGCGGGCGGCTGCACCCACCACGACGGCGGACAGTGGCTGTGATGCCTACAAAGATGGTGAACTGCCCAGAAATGTAATTTTTTTTATTAATTGTTAATAATTTTTTTTCATAATTTTAAGATATTTTAAAATAATTATTTAATGTTTTTAATATAAGTTTTTTATATATTTTGTGGAAATTTTGGAATTTTTTCGGATTATTTGGATATTTGGAATCAAAGTTTACCCATGTCAAATGTCAAGGTCACGGTTACATGGATCCAATATGGCGGGCAACATGTCCGCCGGGGACCTGAATGACTCAGCATAAACAGTTCCGAAGCTGCGAGCCCCTGGCCCCTTGCGCCAAAGTCCCCATAATCATTCTACTCAACATGTAACAATATTATCGCGGAAATCAGGTGGTCTATGCGTCTAGCACAGAATACTCAAGGTAAATCCAGGTAAAAATTATTAAAATCTGGCTATAAGGAAACATTAAGACCAGCCTTCACAATGCTGAGATATGCATTATCGGGTAGCTGTATTTCTTGCGAATAACATTTGTAACAGTAGGAAATTATTACACGCAATCAAAGCCAATGGATTGAATTACAGATGCCACTTCGTACTTTTCACCTTCTCCATGTGGTAACACCGCAGGAAACCCCTAAATATGAAGTTTGTAGGTGTTTTCATATATTTCCTTTTTCTCATGTATATATTTAACAGGATGAAATTAAAAAGTGGTTGCGGTAGATACCAGTTTTCAGATTTTCTGGGAAAATTTCTATTCACAGAATATTTATATACTGGGGTACATGTATAGGTGTAAGCACTGACTTTTACAGATCATATTTGACTACGACGTGGAGAGATTTGAGCGACTCTCAACATCGAGGCCTTGCGAGCCAACGAGGGCGAAGCGAGAGAAGTGTAGAGCAGCGCTGGATGTCAAGGGCGGGGAAAACGGGAGATCCCCGAGAAACCCCGCCTCCCACCTAGGTGAGACGGGTTACGATTCTCGGCAGAGTCCCCCAACCCCCCGGGATTTTCGCACGTGGGAATAGTGCCTGACGACGGCAACCATTTTGAAGTGCTCCGCGGGCGTGATATGACGACGTTGCGCACGTGGCCATTCGGTGACGGGAAAGAGTCTAGGCAAGGGGGGTGGGGGAGGGGGGCAGTTCACCTGGTTTTACACAAACACCGGACCAGGTCGCCACGAAACGTGGACTTCATGCGAACTGCAATGCTTCGTCCCGGAACGGGTTGCGTGTTATTCCGCGCGTGTCCACTTGCAGGTTTGTTACTGGTACAGATATACGAAATAGGCTGGAGTTATTATGTAATGGCAGCATAAACGTCGAGGTCTGGTACCGTCATTGACATTCTCTGGACTGCTGAAAAATTGCGGTCCAGACATAGAGCTGACCATTCGATAAACAAAATAGTCTCCAACGCGTTGAAAACCTTCCACACGTTTTTATGGACTTCAGGTAGAATGAGCATGGATGAGAAGTGGAAAACAGAATCCTCTTTAACCGGCCGACCCGAAGAACGAAGATGGGGGAGAAAAAGGGGTTGCTCGGAGAAGACCCTCCACTCTACAGCAGTCTCCGACACCCCGTCAAACGCTGACCCCAAGCCGCTGGACACCAGGACAACTTCTCGTTTTCCACACGCGTACGTGGCTCCGATACGTTCCCAGGCCGACGTGCCGAAGGTAACGTAACTCCGTTACAGTACACATTTGTATATACAGGGTGTCACCACACTAATCTGTGATCAAAAGTAAGTAGAAAATATTCTTTTGTAAAAAGGCTCGAGGCCGTTAGTTCTCGAGAAAAATGACGTTAAAGAAGATGAAATGACATGACGTTAAGCACGGCATACAGCCTCGGCACCCAAACGTGGAAACGTCATAACAGGTGGTCGAAGTTTGCTATGCCCATATCAACGCACTTTTCCGCACGCCGGATGCATGCAGCATGCACGGAGCTGCACCGCCGGATGCACCTATGCCCATTGCCGTGTCCCAGTACTCACTGCATGTGAACTCCACAACCTCTTCGGCACTACTGAGTTCGGCTCGTTCCCCATGCAGTACGCCCTACGACCGGCACACTAGTTGCAGCATTGCCACATCACCTCACCTTTACGTAATTGGAACACCACGTGTCTGCTACAATGGTTTCTGGACATCTCATGTCGTTTTTTCTCGTAAACGCAGAGTTTCATGTGTTTTTACCAAGGAGGTAGCTTCTACTTAGTTTTGAACACATATTATTGTGGTGTGGTCCGTACCTGCGAATTACCTGACACGCTGTATAACGCAGTGGTATGCCATTTTGGCAGGTGCTGTACACTCCGAGGCTCAATGCTCAGTAATCTACCCTGGGAATGACTGATCCGTATGCCGTGCTATTCATATAGGTTATGAATAGTTCATATTACTGTAGCCGAACATGAGTCACATTGTTCAACGCACTGAGAAAAATGTTTTGTTGAATCAAACAATGTTGGTTTCGCGCAACCAAATTAATTGTTTTTTTTAGGGGCAAATAAATATTTTGTTGTAACCAAATAATTTTGTTATTCTTACTCGGTTGCCCCAAACAAATATTTGTTGGTTGCAGAGAAATATTTTATTGATTCTATGTAAATGTAAGAGTTTCGGTTAATACAAAATTAATTAAATGCCAGACCGAGATTTAAACCTAGAAAATCTCCGCTTGCACACTACGTTGTATCAAGCTCAGCTAGAGTGACTACAGATAATGTAAGAACGTATTTAAATAAATACACTTGAAATAATGGACAACGTGCGCAGATAAATAATCAACCTTTACACCTAAATTTTTTAGTTTTTTTTTTTAAATGGTTTTATTATGTTATTTATATCATTATTAAGCATCAATAAATGCACTAACAAACACTTTCACTATCCTAATTGTGACAAATATACAAACAAACTCTCGAACTGTATTTTCCAACGAAGGCAATCGAATGACTGGTCAAATGTAAATATACAGTTGATTAAACAAAATGTTTTGTTGACAGTCTAATTTATTTTGGCCCAACACAGAAATTTTTTTCCTTTTCATTAAAGCGTGTGAATTGTAAGATAAAAAAATTTATTTTGTTGTTTTTCAACTTTTTTTTTTTTTACTCAACAAGACGTTTCGTTGGGGCAACGAAGTATATTTTCGGACCTACACAAACAATTATTTTGTTGGCTGGAACAAACCTTTCTCTCGGCGTGGTTGTGGTAACTAAGGATGTGCTTTGTCAGCTTACGTACATCGCGGGTCAAAAACTGTCTTATTTGCAACACCTGAATTCATAAACTAAATCACGCCTGAAGGCATTAATTGCCAATCGTCCGTGGAAGGCGTGGAAATGGCCAGGACGCTTGCTTCTCTTTGTAATTTTTTTCTTCCCGTGGCGCCCACAACACAGGGGAATTAAAGGATGCGTGCTTTCCCACGCGGGGAGAGATATTGCCGGCCTCGACAAAGCAGCCCTCGACCCCTTTCAGCGCATAACTGACCACAAGGGCCTTGAAAACCCTGCACCGCTGTCAGCTGAGGAACACTGCACACAATAACGGTCCGTTCCTCTTCGCCTTGAGCTTTGTCCACTCCTGGACCTGCGACACCACGGACACACTCACTCCCTTGTTTATCTGCTTTGCTAGATATCGCGACATTTATCTAGAGCTAGAATAATGTGCCTGGCAGAACACACACGAGGCGAAACACGCACAGCATGCCGTCGTTTCATGCTGGCTCGCGTAACCTCATTTCCAGTCGTGTTCAAATGATTAAAGCAAAATATATCATTCTTTTAATTTTTCAGAGTGTACAACATGCTCTACGTTCATATCAAGAAAACGTGCCTGATGTTCACTGTCATCGATTACATTTATTTATTCCAATGTTAAGTCTTTTGGACTGGATAAGGGCAGGTTGTTAATTTTTTTTTTATGTTCGGTAATGTAGTGCCTGAAAAAAAAAAGCTGTGAATCGTAAACCGGAGCACAGACTCCCATAATTCACGGAGATCGACCGGAGCTGGATACACAGCGCGCACGTCCTTCTCGACAGCATCCCAGATGTGTTCAACAGGATTGCTGTTGGCCGATCTCGGAGGCCAGACAAGTGACCTCACGTTCGCGGTTTGACGATCCAACAACTCGGTCACGGTTCGGCAGTGGTGGACCAGTGCATCGTCTTTCTGTAGGTACGCATCTCCTTGATGCAAGCGCAGAAGTGGGTGCACGTGATCTGCCAGTAGTTCCCCGTATCGTTCGCCAGCGAGGGACGATGGCGCGTGTGCCAAGGGACACGTTTCATCCCGTGCAAACAGTCCGCACGCAGGGATACCATCACCGGCCTCAACTCTACTCTGCTGTCTTGAAGGGATTCATCGCTTCATGTGCGTGGCGACGCGATGCCGTACTGCCGTCGGCGTCCACCGACACGTGTACCTCGACTCGTCCATCCAAGCGTCTTTTTCTCCTTGCGGGGGGTTCGCGGTGGCTGAGCGGTTAGACTGCTCGCCTCCCACCGAGGTGAACCAGGTTCATTCCCCGGTCGGGTCGCACCGGGATTTCCGCAAGTGGCAATCGCGCCGGACGATGCCGCTAGTCGGCGGGTTTTCTCGGGGATCTCCCGTTTCCCCCAGCCCTTCCGTTCCGGCGCTGCTCCATTCTCACCTCACTTCACCCTAATCGGCTCTCAAGACCTCGTTGTTAAGAGCTGCCGAAATCTCTCAACTCAAATCACCATTTTCCATGCGTCCGGGTCCAATGGTGGTGTTCCCACTTTCACTTTAGTTATTTAAACTTAAGAAATGCGCTGAGCAGAGGCTCCTTAGTGAAACTGCGTCTTTGTACCACATATAGAGAATTTACTTCTAGATGGTAGGTCTGTTCACGTGTCGTGACCCAGAACTGAATTAGCTAGTGTTCTTCTGCACTGTGGTATGACTATCGCTGTTATCAATCGAGTTAGCCGACAGCGACCCCTGTCAACGATATGTTGTACGCCATTGCAGTTGTCCCTGGTGGCGGTGGTTTCAGTGGTGTCACCCGGGAGCGCGTCACTTGGCCTAAACGTCACTTGGCCTAGCAGTTATTAAACCTATCATTTCAGGAAGAATTACATTTTGCCAAGTCATTTGGCCTAAAACTCATTTGCCTAAAAATCATTTTGCCTTAAAGTTACTTGCCGTAAAGTTAATTAGCCTAAAAGTCATTTAGCCTAATTTAATTGACCTAAAATTCTCATGGCCTAAAATTCACTTAGACTAAACGTCTCTTGGCCTAAGTCACTTGCCCTAAAGTCATTGAGCCAGAAGCTGATTTGGTATAAAATTCATTTGGCCTTACAGTCACATGGCCTGAAAGTAATTTGGCTTTTAAAGTCACTTAGCCTAAATTACACTTGGCCTAAGAGTCGTTAGGTCTTTAAGTCATTTGTCCTAAAAGTAATTAGGCCTAAGTCAATTTACCTAAAATTCACTTGTCTTAAAGTCACTTTCTCTAAAGTCATTGAGCACTAAATTTATTTTGCCAAAAATGAATTTGTCTTAGTCTACCTAACAGTTACTTCTTAAAATCAGTTGGCCTAAAGTCACTTGGCCTGAATGCCATTCGGCCTAAAAGTCACTTGGCCTAAAAGTCACTCAGCCTAAAATCATTTTAGGCCAAATTAAGTGTGCCCTTTCCCCAGACTACATAAACTCAAGGTAGAATCTTGACATGCTGACCCGTGGGAATCCGAGTGTTCATACTTCTGGCCCCAACGATCTGGCCACTATCAAATGCGCTAAGATCGTGTTTATTCTCAATTATTTGCTCGACTATTATTCGGGATGTCAGCATAAGGCGTGACGTCATCCCAGCCATGCAGGGCTGGACACTGTTCCATTGCGACGAAAAAACTACCTGAAGCTAGCATTTTTCATAAAGCTATATTCCAACAGAAAGGTACGGATTTTTTCCCCTCAAGATACCTAAATGATCTACGCTAACATGCTGGCAATTTCAAACCATCTTCCGTGGAATGTGAAACTGAAACACTCGTCGGTTATATTTATTGTACACGCACGTTAATATTATTTATCATTGGTACGGGTGGTCCGTTGTGCACGTTTAAGCAACACAGAAGGAACGAAGCGTGACTGTGAAGGAAACAACAGACATCTTTAGAAACTATGACCAGATGAACTGTATTTCTAATCACCATGGAACGCCGGCCCAGCTAATATCGCGGCATTCTGTAAAAAGTCCAATATTCGAGATCGGAACCAGGGAGCAGACAAGTACACGCAGACGAAATGGCGGGGCGGTTCCTTTGATGTGGGCGTACCATTCCCTGATTGCCTGCGCGAGGCTCTGGGATCGGGACTTGCGTCTGTGTTGCACGCTAGCATTGTGGACTGCATTGAAAACGGATGCAACATCCGCGACTAACAAGAGCGAGCCTGCAAATGCAACCACTTACCGTCATGTTGGTTGCTAGTACGGCTTCTGGCAGTAAACAAGGGTGTTCACCCCTACAAAGAAACAGCATCATGGTCGCCAGCCCATAGCATCACACAGTGCGGGAAAAATTGAAATTATCAAAATGTGCCAAGTGCACGATGTCACGACGAAGATTTGCTGCCGCCGCAATTTCCAAATTTACGTGTCCAAACAGTGTGACTGACCACTGTACGTGGTGAGTGAGTTACCAGGTGCTTGTTGGTGAACGGCGTTTCAACATGTTCCTGGCCAGTGCGTTTCCGCCATTTTGGTAGTGTGCGCAGCTGGAGGGAGTGAAGATATTTGGGCGGCTCTTGACGTGAAGGAATGAGGGTGAAGCAGGGTGAGTATGGAACAGTGCCGGAATGAAGGGCCGGGGGAACCCGATGATCGAGAAAGCCCGCCGACCAGCGGCATCGTCGGGCACGTGTCCCACATGTGAAAAAATCCGGGAGCGACCCAGCTGGGAATCGAACCCGGTTCACCTAGAAGGGAACGATTAGTCTAACCACCACACCACTGCGGCCCCGTGTACAGCTGTAGTTCGCGGAATAAGCGGCTTCTTCGTCTCTGTATGCTTGGTGTGCTATGTGACCAAACCCCGTCTCCAATGCCCGGCGGGAGCCAATGAGGAACCGGCACTAAGAGTGGACTGGGCTCCGAACCACGGAGCGACCGACATAGCACCGGGCCGCGGCATTGCTACTGGGTTGTTTACGCGAGATCGCGTCGAGAAAAAAGTTTTCGTTGAAGGAAGCAAAGTTTTTTTGGCGCAACGAAATATATTGTTTGTATAAGGGCAATGAAATATTTTGTTGTTGGAACCCAATTAATTTATTTTTCTTATTTTGTTGCCCCTAACAAATTTTTTGGTTGGTGAAGCCAAAGTTTTGTTGGCTCTGAGTACATTAAACCGTTTTGGTAAATATTAAAAATATTTGAAACCCGGCCAAGTTTTGAACCTATATCAGCAGCACCGTTAGCATCCTCAGCTATTGTGACTGCTGGTGGAATCTAAATGTATTGAATACATACATTTCAAATGTTACACGACGTACGCAAATAAATATTTCAAGACTGAAAACTTTAACTTTTAGTTTCTGGTTTGGACTTGTTTTATTAGGGTGTTTTCACCGCTATTAATTACCAACAAATGCACTAACAAACACTGTAGCTATCATAATTGTCACAAAAAATACAAACAAACTCTCAAGCCGTATTTTTTACGGAAGGCAATCAAAATGAGAGGCCAAACAAATATATATAGTTGAATCAACCAAATATTTGGTTGAGAGTCTAATTTATTTTTGGCTCAAAAATGAATTTTTTTTTATTGAATCGTGTATTTTGTTAAATGAACAAAATTAATTTTGTTGGTTTTCAGGTTTTGTTTACCAACCAAAATATTTTTTTGGGACAACTAAATTCATTTCTGGCCCTACACAAAGAAATATGTTGTTGGTCGTCCTGTCAGTGTGAGTCAGGGTGAGTTACTGCTTTCCATTTCTTCAAGATGCTTCCTTATATAACCACAATGTCTCTCTGAGGTTCCTATCTACTAGAGGCACACATTAATCATTGGATCTTGACGTCAAACATATATATCTTCCAAATGAATATATTTTAACACAATCGCATTTATTACTATTCTTGGACAGCTTAAGACTTAAACATTTCCTACACATATTTGAGTGAGTTTACAAAACCACAATTCCGTGTAAGGAAACCTAGTTTATGTCAGGAATGTAGAAACCGTGTTCAGTATAGTTTGGTTTACAAATGAATTACAGGCCTGTACATTTACATCAGCCACATAAATAAGTGAAACACTGGTCCCAGAGATCACACTACTCGCTTCTCACAAAGTCGAACCGGGTTCGATTCCCAAAAGGGCCACCTAGATTTTCGCAAATGGAAACGTATTGGATGATGTCGTTGGAAGGCGGTTTTTCTAGGAATACTCCCGGTTCCCCACCCTGGCATTACGCCACTGCTTTATATNCCGGGCGCTCAAGCCCTCCCAGTTAAAGTTGTTCATGAAGCATAACATTTTTTTATATTTAGATTTAATTTAGTTTTTTTGGGGATTATACCAATAATAATGTGATGAAAATGCAATTGAATGTAAATTGCGTAATATGTAAAATTGTTAGTTTATAATTTTTAAAATAAAAGTTTTTTTTTTTTTTTTTTCGGAAATTTTGCAATTTTTTTTTTACTTTGCGGTAAGGGTTACTAACCATTCTAATTTTTTTAATATTACCACAGAAAAAGTTAAAATCTTAATACGGGTGATACAATTAACACATTTCCAAGAAAATAATACTAATGACATTCTGGCAGCATGAACAGCCATTTTCAACTACAGCTCAAGATACGTTCTATTTTGAAATGCATGGAAAGAAAAAGGATATAAGACTTTAAATTTGTATACTTAATTACATTCGTTTTTTAAAAGTAATGTTCTACCACTATAAATAACACCTTTCTCAGACTTTTATTTCATATCACAAAAAAAGATATGTTATGTGTTAAAAATATATAAAATAGTTCTAGACTCTTGAAATCCACTATGCTCCGACAATGCAACCAGCACCTAGAACTCTTCAGATAATTGTTAATTAACGGTTACTTAAAATGTTTCCGAATCTCTGCAAGTAGAATTATAAAGGGTAGTCTGGCGCAGGTAACAGTATCAGGAGCCAGGAGCCACCTCGGTTGTCGAGGCGGCCATGTTGTGATGGCACCTGATCAACATATTGGTTCTTGGTGACCATAATTCATGACCTTGACCTTGACCTTTAATACCCAAAAAATATAAAAAATGTAAAAACTAAGAAACATATAATGTTAACCTCCCACCCCTCCCACCAACACAACTCACCTCCTCCCCGACCACTATCACATCGAAAAAACCTCAAAAATTAAAGTACAAAATTAAAAAAATTCAGGAACATTATAAAGTGAAACTCACACTCATTCTACCACCATAATTCACCCCAAAACCCTTTTCCAACCACAAATCATCATATCCAATACCCTCATACGCCCACGTCATAAAAATCGAGAGAAAAATTGTAAAAATCGAAAGGCGCTAATAAAAATTAAGGAAGATATTACTTTAAAAATATCGGAATAATGTAATACAAGTGAAATAACACATAATATAGCTGACTCAGACACCCATGCTGGTTGCTGGTGACCTTGGCATTAACCCCAATTACCTTAAATTGTAAAAACAGAGAAAAATAGTAAAAAATTGAAATAAAGTAATGAAAGTGTAGTTACATATTACATCAATGACTCAGACACCCATGTTGGATGTTGGTGACCTTGACACCAATAATTTTAAAAACAAATAATTAAGAACAAAATTCACAAATTAAAATAATTCATAAAAATGTACCAAAGAATATAATGTTACTGATTCCGAACCATGTGTTGGATGTAAGTGATCTAGACCTTGACCCCAATGACCTTAAACTCTAAAAACTGAGAACAAAATTCAAAAATCTAAGAAACGCTTGTAAAAATATACGAACATAATAAATTACTGACTCCAACCAACATGTTGAATGTTGAAGACCTTAGCCTTGTGTCCAATCGCCCAACTAATGCATAAAAAAA
Source organism: Clitarchus hookeri (assembly GCA_002778355.1). Classification (NCBI taxonomy): domain Eukaryota; kingdom Metazoa; phylum Arthropoda; class Insecta; order Phasmatodea; family Phasmatidae; genus Clitarchus; species Clitarchus hookeri. The sequence goes on from NQII01000763.1 coordinate 108,286, forward strand.
TCTCAAAAAAATTAAAATCCACGATTATATAATGCTAACATCACACTCATTCTATTCATTAGAAATTTAAAAAATCGAAAGAAAAAAATCTTTCAACTCGAGTAACATATAACATTAGACCCTCCTTCCCTTGCTCNCCCCCCCCCCTCATCTTCCCTCCAAAGAAATCAATAACTGGCCTTACATAACAAGAAAAATACCTCCACTCGTACAAATCAATCAATCGTATCTGCCCATTCGTCACTTAATTACGACTTTGACATATATTTTTCCAGTATTGAATACTAAAAAGATTGCTAGTTATTCATTTTTTTAGCAGCTACCACCAGAGAGTTCCCATGTCGTACATCTCCAAACCCATGGCCTCGGTGACAACGCATGCATTATTAGCCTTTATCGACCTGGCTTAGGCGAATTTGCTATATACATCTACGATTGACAACTACTATTCTGCTGATATCCTGTCCGGAAGAAGAACCGCGGAGTCAAGTTTGGGTGCAGGAACAATCAATTACGGTCGCCATGATGCAAGTACATGGATGGTGTATTGTATTGGCGACCAGCACACCGCCACCCTGGACTGTATGACAGACATTGTCCTAACCACTTACGTGTGACGCCTATCTAGCAACGACAACGCGAGCCAGCAACCATTTTGAAAAACTTTTGGCCATATAAGCAGCGGCAGCTGGCCCCATCGCCAGTTCTCGGCCTCGCCAGCAAGCATGTCTTCCAGTCTGCATATGCGATGGTTGCAAGACGTTTGCCAGTCTCGTGGCTACCAGCCAACACAGCCAATAGAGTGCCAGTTCGAAGTCGATGAGTACAGTGGTTCTGAAGGAGAGGGATTTGACCTGCATACAGATCCTCGCCCCGTCGAAGATTATGGCCGCTCCATATTCGATCCTAATTCACGGTATGATTACATACACTGGATAGTAAAAAAAACTGGTATAGGTGTGCGTATGCAAATAACAGAGGTATGGAACCAATCCGAGTAACACGATGAGGTCGCTGCGGCAATAGAAGACAACAAGCGTCTGGCAAAGTTGCTAAAATGGTTAATGCTGCTACAATGGCAGGTTATCAAGATTTAAGTTAGTTTGAACGCTATGTTATAGTCGGTGCACGAGAGATGGGAGATAGCATCTCCGAGGTAGCGATACAATTTGGATTTTTTCTAAGATAATTTCACGAGTGTACCGTGAATTTCGGGAATCCGGTAAAACTTCAAATCTTCGACATCGCTGCGGCCGGAAAAAGATCGTGAACGAACGGGACAAACGACGACTCACGAGAATCATTAAACGTGACAGACGTGCAACCCTTTCTCATATTGACGCAGATTTCAATGCTTGGGCATCAACAAGTGCCAGCGTGCGAACTATTCAACGAACCATCATTGATATGGGCTTCCGGAGCCGAAGACCCACTCGTGTACCGTTGTTGACTACACAACACGAAGCTTTACGCCTCGCCTGGGCCCGCCAACACCGATATTGGACTGTTGATGACTGGAAACATATTGCCAGGTCTGACGAATCTCGTTTCTAATTGTATCGGGCGGATGGACATGTACGGGTATGGAGACATCCTCATGAATCCATGAACCCTACATGTCAACAGGGGACTGTTCAAGCTGATGTGGAGGCTCTGCCATGGCATGGGGCGTGTACAATTGGCGTGAAATGGGACCCCTGGTACATATAGATACGACTCTGACAGGTGACAGATACGTAAGCATCCTGTCCGATCACCTGCACCCGTGAATGTCCATTGTGCATTCTGACGGACGTAGAAAATTCCAGCAGGACGATGCGACACCCCACACATCGAGAGTTGCTACCGAGTGGCTCCAGGAACACTCTTCTGACTTTAGACACTTCCATTGGCCACCTAAATCACCAGACATGAACATTATTGAGCATATCTGGGATGCCTTGCAACGTGCTGTTCAGAAGAGATCTTCACCGCCTCGTACTCTTATGGATTTGTGGACTGCCCTGGAGGATTCGTGATGTGAATTGTCTCCTGCATACCTTCAGACATTAGTCGAGTCTATGCCACGTCATTTTGCGGCACTTATGCGTGCTCGCGGCGGCCCTAGACAATATTAGGTAGGTGTACCGGTTTTTTTGGCTCTTCAGTTTATATACAAGCCAACACTCTGTAGAAAATGGCATCTCTTTTAAAAATGAGTGTGGTGAGATTCGCAGCTTGACTTATTTTGAAATGTGAAATGCGAATATACATTTCCGGCAAAGGTGGAATATATTTTCACTCCAACACACCTCCCAGCTTTAAGCAAGCCTCCTACGTGAAGTTGACGATAGCTACATTCACCTTTGCAGTTCGCCCTGGCCGGACGAAATTACCGAAAGCTGTGACAATATATGGCACGAAAGGCATGGCAGTAATAACTGGGACGGGTGGATGCTAACATTAGACACAACCTGTACATCACATTTGAGGTATGTGTACAGAGACGAATTGTTACATACTGATATATTCCAGCCATAAAATCCTTTTTCTCGTTAGTGGGGTACATAAATGACACAGGCACATGTTCTTTAATATGTATGCAAATGACGTAACGCTTGTTTAGATTCAGAGCACACATGTTTAGTCGTCCAATGACCACGAAATAGACAGCGAGGACGCGGAAGGTGACGTAACCTGCAGCAAATGTAGATGTTTCGTTACTTCTAGCGAGACCGTCTAAATGTACCTGTTACTGCTTGCCGAGATCGTGAAACGACCTCATGACTGAATTACAAGATGGAGGCAGCGTCGTGACTTCGTAAACAGTTCTATGTGAATGAGGCCTCGCTACATAGATGAGCATCCAGTTCGTGGCAGAGAGAAAACGTGGCTGGTTTCCATCCGCAAGTACGTATCAGTTCGTAAAACCTGGAATAAGCTGCGTTGCCTATAGTTACTGGTCTGGTAGCAAGCTCAAGGTGTATGAAGAGGCGTGCGATGATAATTTGCACTGGATCGGTGCTGGGAATCCCGACTTGTTCGAGCCTTGACAGCAGGTGATCGACTGTACCCCAGGCTACAGCAAGTGTTGCGTTTTATAGATGCGCGAAGACACCAAACTTCCGTGCTCGCCTTACAACGTGGTAGCTACTGCAATGTGTCGGGACATTGGCCGCCATCGCAGATCCATCTACGTCGGAGTTGGTGTGCCTCAGCCACCGCAGTAGAGCAACCTTTCACCTTGAATTAACGAACAGCCTCTCGGAGATTGTTTCTTACTACAGGACATGGCGGATCACCTCCCCGTTCCTGCTTCTCTGATAAACTTGCTCTGCATTAGCCATACTTATCCTGAATGGCCTACGACTGTGAGCTGTGGGGTGGAAATTCAGCACCACTCATGTCCAAGTCCACTACAGGGCACTGGTGGCAAGTAAGTGCGCACGTTTACAGCAGGCGCAGACAGAGCTTGCCCCCAGTGAATCACCCACGTCTGGCGGGGAAGACAGTGTAGTCTGGTACTGACGATGCAGGAAGTACTGCGGCGACGCAGGAAATGTGCGCACATGGTGATATCTACTGCAAAAGCACGAAGGGTTTATCCTGGCATCTACAACTTAAAAAATGTTTGTCCAAGTGTATTTTTTGTTAAGTTTTCAGTGTATATATTTTTGTAGTATTACTAGATAAGGCTCGAATTTATATTTATACTATCGAGAAGTGGGAAAAAAAACTACAATGCTATCAAATTTAACTTTAATTAAAAAATATAATAGCAGGATGAATCTTTCAAAATGTATTCACAAATCAAGCAAATAAATTATTTTGCCGGCCCCGTTACTCTAACTCGTAGCCTTTGGGCATCAACGCCATCACTTTACCATACTGTCACTTTCTCATAAAATGTCTCGGCTTTGTTTTAGTGTTATGATTCTAGTTTATTAACTCAGCGAAAAAAAAAACAACTCACCTTTTGGGAAGGATTGTGGTTAGTGATTCATGCAATTACATCACTTCAGAAGTCGTCGAATGTGCAGGTTGTTTAAACAGCTGCGCAGTTCGAGTTTTACATGTGTAGAATATTTTGTTTTATGAATTTTTCTTCAGAATGAGAGTTCCTGGCATTATAAACCAACTAATGATCATTACAGTATGTTCGGGTAGTTACATATGCAACTTGGCAGGGAAAATACACGCAGCACTGTGATATCATGAGCACATCTTCCCTGGAGAAGCAAGGTAAAAAAATAATGTTTTTATACTTAAACCCCCCCCCCCCTTCCCAAAAAAAATTATAATGGCTATTATTGAATAGCACGTCATCCGCAAACACGTTAACTTGTTTTAAGTGAAATAATTATAGCAGAATGTATTAGTCTGAATCCTTGACATAAAGTTATTCCATGCCATTAACAATAATATTTCTTTGTGTATTGAGAATACAGCTTTCGTAACGTTACAAATAAAATATTTTATAAATTGTATAACTAAATACTAGTGAACCGGCCCGGCTTCGCCCGGAAACAATTTAGTTTTTACAACGATACTTTGAAAGACAAAAATGGTTACTGTGGGTCATCCTTAAAAGATAAACATATGCTTTCGCGGAATTTACTGTAGAAATTTTTGAGAGCTACAATTCTGTGGTACATTAATTTCATGTGTCTCTTATGGTTTAGTCAGCGCAAGCCATGCAAGCGCCCTAAAAGCAGTTTTTTACGACTTGATTACAAACGGTTGAACATTTCTCTACTATCCTTAGATTAAATATAAATGTATTTTACACCAAAACCTTCCTCAACAAATTCTCTAAATTATGTTGAACACTGCATCAAAATACATTTAGTAGTTTAGAAGTACTTAGCTAATACACAGACAGACGCGGGTAAGCGACTTTGTTTAGTACTATTTAGAGATTTATAAATGTTCTGTGAACGTACAAATAATTTCTCACTTAAATTTAGAAAAAACATTTTACCGTGTTCGTAGTTATCAGTGTCAAGTTAACATCTTCCATCTACTGCCAACGCAGCAAGCACTGCGCCAGCATAAGACAGACGTAGACGTAATGGAAATGCACTGCAATAGCGAGTACGGCTTCACCACAGGTGGATCCAGGCCGATTATTTGAGGGGAGGGGAAGCGAACAATGGCTCGTCTCTCAAAACCTATTTAAGAGGAGGAGGAAATCCCCTTGCGCGTACATATGCAACACAACAACATACAATTTACGTTTAAAAATATTTTGTGTTGTTGTAAATCGTGTATGATAGTCACATTATTACACATTCTAAGAAATTTACCTTAACTCACGCGTTAAGTTTCTTATTTTCAATGCTAATGATTATTCATAGAATTATTTAACGCGGCTGTCTAATGCCGGACCTACCAAATGAAAGGATGCAGTTGTACATACTTAATGATTGTGGATTTGTCTCGGCCACTTTTCCCAAAATCGGTTTCGAAGAAAGAAAATTTTGTCTGTCTTTGCCTGGGCTACATTTAAACAAAAGTTTTTGTGTAAAAAATTTTAAAACCCTGAAAATTGTGAGTGAATTAAGCCAGGAAAATATATGTTAAATTATAATAATACCACGTACTGTTCAACTTGTAGACATTATCAGTGATTACTTTTTCCTCAGTTAAAATGTTTTACATAGCATGGTTTTTGCAAAATAATATGCCAAAGTCAATACTTTTTTGCAATGTACAATTAAAATAAACAATTTGCAGGAATTTTAACAAGTGTGACAAACGTTTTGTCATTCATTTTAAGGCATGCTTAACAAAATTTTTTGACTGAAATTCAGTAGCACCCATAAATAAAAAAATTGCAAGAATGTACTTATTTTCGACAATTTTTTGAAATTGCAAAAATAATTCCTTGTATGTTTTATAGGTGTCTTGATGCAGCTGTTGGCATCTTCTTTCAGAGTAAATTATCGCATTTATGCACGTAAGTTAGTTCTCATTATTCGTACACTAATAAAACAGTGAAATTGTGATTCTGACATGCACTTATGCGAATATTACGCACTTAATTATTTTATGAAAAATTTTTTTTACTGATAACGTTTTAATTTTTAACAGAATGTGGTGAAAATATAAAATAACTAACTTTTGAAGATGTATAGATTAAACAAACACATAAGAAAACAAACTCTTATTAATTTACTCCTCGTTCTCTTTTTGCGTGGCTCTTCTCTTCAAAAGGCCCGAAGAGGTTTTGTTTGAAAGCGATTTTGTGAAAATTATCTGAGACACGGCTAAATCATTAACACAGGAAGTTAATTGTTGACGTGGGAAGTACTGTACCGTAACTTGAGAAAGGAACAATGAATGAAGGACGAGTACAGAGGCGCAAAAACTAGCTTGTACGTTAACCTATAAGCATGATCAAGCAGTGCTAGGTGCAGTGTCACGAGCCATTGCAGAGGAAGGGACCAGGCAGGTATGATGTACTGGCGATGCGGGAAGTACTTCGCCGGAGGAGACAGGAACCAGAGAGATGCAGTGTACTGGTGGTGCTAGAAGTACTGCGCCGAGGGAAGATCAGCACCTAGGTGTAGTGTACTGGTGGCGCGGGAACAACTAAGCCGGCACAGGAGGAAGGAATCAGGAAGTGGCAGTGTACTGGTGGTGCGAGAAGTACTGCGCTGACGTAGGAGGGACGATCAGCACCCAGGTGTAGTGTACTGGTGGCGCGGGAAGCACTATGACAGCACAGGAAGAAGGAACAAAGAAATGTCAGTGTACTGGTGGTGCGAGAAGTGCTGCGCCGATCATCGAGAGAGGATCAGAGCCTACGCGTGTTGCAATGGTGCCGATGGACGTACTTCACCGGAGGAGCGAGAAACCCGTTGAGAGGTAATGTACTGGTGGTGCGTGAAGCATTGCGCTCGGCGCGGGTGTAAGAAACTAGGGAGAGGCAGTGTACTGGCGGCGCGGAAAGCATTGCGCCGGCGCGGGAGGAAGAACCAGGGCCTAGGTGCGGTGTACTGGTGGCGAGGGAAGTACTTGGCTGGACGAGGAGTAGGGACTGCTCTAGAGGCGGTGGTACTCACGTCGACGTGCACGCCACGCAGGTGGAAGACGCGCGTCGGCGGCGACTCCTTGGGCACGTAGCGGTAGAACTCGGCGTTGTCGCGGTACCAGCGGATGGAGTAGAGCGCCTCGTGCTCTCCCAGCAGGTAGTCGCAGGTCATGGTGACTGCCTCGCCCGCGGCCACAGCCTCCGGCAGGTCCAGCCGCACGTCCTCCAGCCCCTCGGCGGCCCAGCCTGCAGCACACACCACGACAACACCGTGACGGACGTCAATGCCAAAAACACAGTTGTACAGAGTGATTCAAAAATCATGGGACAAACATTGAAGGGGTGGCAGAGCTCACTAAAACAACCAATGAATGTATAGGAATATATGGGCGGGAGTGACGCGTTGAGGCACAAACACAAAAATAACACATGAAATGCAACACATTATTTATTTACAACGTCGCCGCTAAATGCCTTTTTACAGCAATGTTTATAATAATTGCTCCAAATTGCTACCACCGACAGTAATGCAAGCTTGGTAGCATCGGTGGAGTGATTGGCGAACAGATTCAAATACGCCGGGTATTTCACGCACGCCACCATTGTCAGCCAATCACGTCATATGTAGAGGTCGCCAAGCATGCGTGACTGTTGGTGGATGCATTTCCAGCAACTGTTTTTAACATTTTCTGCACGGAATCACTCGTTAAGTATGCTGCTAATGAACATTTTACGTTTCCGTTAATGTGTTATGTTTTTGTGTTTGTGCCCCAACGCGTCACTTGCGCCCATATATTCCTATACAATAATTGTTTGTTTTAGTGAGCTCTACCACACCTCAATATCTGTCTCATGATTTTAGAATCATCCTGTATAATTATTATTTTATAAAATTGCGGTATTTTAGGTAATGTTAACTAGTTCTTTATATTCATTCCTCAGAGAAGAATACGCAATATTTGCATGGAAAATAAATGTGTGCTCACGGGAAGGTTCACAAATGGCGTAGGCTAGGCACATAGGGTCCCCCTCCTCTGGTTGGCTCCGAGAGGACAGATACACTTTGTGTGTTCTCGGTTCAACTCGCGCGGCGAGGAGGTAGCTGTGGTCGCCAGGTCGAGGTAGAAAGGAAGTAGACTGGTGGTGAGGAGTATAAGCCCTCGAGAGGTATGTACTGTGCACATTACTTTGTTAACCTCGGCACGTGAGTGCCGAACATTCGCTGAAGGCATGGTTAACTTTTTATATATTGAAGCCCCAGTCTGGGAAGCTTGCGTGAAGCAGTCAAAAACTCGAAAACCAATGTGGGCACCTTCACGATAATTCCTAGTGGACATTTAAAAACAATTGTGGCGAATTTTCATCATGATAGTTTCCCAGTTAGATTCCTCATCACTATCCCTGAGTTAGCTGGCGCTGTGTAATTTATAGACATTTTATGGGAATGCTACAATAAATTTGCGTTGCTTGGCAAATTTCAACATATCACACACACAATAAAAGTATGGCTACTGGAACAAAATATTTGTAACGTAAACCATCTCGACTGCTTTCATTGGGACAGCATACAGTGTGAATGTTTAGTGCCATATAAATACAAAGAATGTAAAAAAGAATAAAACAACTTCACACTGATACGAAAACTTAACAGATTATGACAGAAACTCTTAAAGTGTGCGTATGTAAAGAAAAGCTTTGAAAATGTTTACTTAATTTAAAGTTTTTATTTACAGTTACAAATATTCAATATGGGAATCCTGTGCCTCGCTGTACCTGTCCAGGAGGTAATCCAATTCTTGTCACACACGGGACAACATGTCATCTATGGACACGAAGTCAGTAACAACTCATCTTCGTAATTCTGCCAGATGTTTCGGAAGGAGCGAAACATAACAAAGCGTTTTTCACAAATCCCTAATCACAAAAATAACAGTGTTTAAGGTCAGGTGATCTTGGTGGCAAATTTCTAAAGCAAGAAAGTCGGCAGCCAAATCCGACATATTGCTCTGTCATTCCGCTCTTTCGGCAGCCATGTTATGACGTCACTTAACCACCGTATTTAATCCAAGTGACCTTCCTCTTTGACTTTGGCCCGTGACCTTGAATAACCTTGAAACCAAAAAATTCGAAAAATTCCCAAAAAATATATATAAACTTTAAAACCATTATGAATAATTCCAAAAAATTCTAAAAATGTTCAGGAAAAAAATATTTTAAAATGAATTTTTTTTAAACTCTTACATTTCTGGAGGTTCCCTCATCTCCATGTCCAGTGTAAGACTGGCCTCGCCAGGGTTGGGGAGGCTCACTTTGCAGGGCAGAACAGTGGTGGCCATATTGGTTTAATATGCACAGGGTATGTCAAATGAAAAATCTGTATTAATCATACCATTTTAAAATTAATTTTTTTATTAGAAAATTATTTATTTATTTTTATTTATGCTCACATTGTACTTAAAGTATTGCGGAGACATACAAATAACTCTCATTCAGTTACTACATTTCCAGTCTCCTCTCTTGAAGTCAAATTATTATCTGCTATCAGAATATGTAAAATATTAATTGTCTCGACTGGTATGTAGTTATAAGTATGCTACATAGAATTATTTTTAAAATAATTGTATATGTGACCAAACCAAGAACTTCATACGAGTAGTAACCACCTGCCGAAGTAATGTTATAATCACGGAATGGACCAGCATCTACCATCACTTTTATAGATATACATAGCATTAATTGAAATACCAATAGTGCTTGCCCCCTAAGACTGAAAATGTACGAGGACTATAAACAGTTTTGTCTCCTGTGCTCTTCTTGAACAACAATCCATAAATCTTTCACAATATTTTCATAAATCCGCACCACAATAAGCACCCCCCCCCCCACCAACACCAATCGACACTAATCCACACATGAATACAAATTATTTCATACACAAATCCACACCAATCCACACCAATCAATACGAATCTACACACAAATCCGCACCAATATACACGAATCCACACCAATGTACACACCAATCCGCACCAATCCACACACCAATCCAGGCCAATCCATACACCAATCAACACCAATCCACACACCAATCCTCGTACTAATCTACTCACCAATACACAAACTAATCCACACCAATCCAAACACAAATCCATACCATTCAACACCAATCCACATCAATCCACGAACCAATTCACACCAGACCACTCACCAATCCACACCTATCCACACACCAATCCACACACCAATCCACGCCAATCCTTCGATCAATCCAAATCCTTTGAACGATCCTGCGATCAATCCTTCCGTTTGTCTCCCACCCCTATGTATAGAAATTAAATATGTAAACAAACTTTCTCCAAATTTGTACGTGTCGATAGAATTAATGTTTTGTGTGCAGTCAACTATCCGTGCTTTTTTATACATCATAGTTATGTCAAAGGGAAATAAAACTTCCACAGTTTTTTAATTACATAAACATCCTGCACGGTATCCTGTCATAATCATTTACGTTTGGTAGCAGTGTGAATTTGTTTAGTTAATTTTGACTTGCCCTGCTTATAAACCTACAGAGCAGAACCAGTGGTTTGGGACGAAAGGTTTTTGCGAATTTGCGGAGGGGTGGAAGGGGGATAATTCCTTAATTGATAAAGAAGCGTCATTAAAGAATTTTGAGCTGACGAACAAAAGTAAATGCAGACAAATTTTTTTTTATAAATTTGTATTGTAATTTATATATGTACCAATTTTTTTGTTTCACTTATAACAATATATATATTCCTTTTTAATGAGTTTCTTATATTTCGCGGGGAAATAAAATTGGGTTGGGGGGCTGACTACCATCCGAAGCATAACTGTCTGTCTGGCCCCGCCCACGAACTGACCTGCAGCTACACTTAAAGCTCTGTTCGTACTGTGCTTCGAGTTGGAACTATTTCACCAATGTTATAAACGCTTCCGCAAATCTTAGATATGTTGTAAACTAACACAATATTCTGACGCCAGTAGAACTGTATAGCCTCTGATTCCCTTCAAACTGGGATTATGTAACTTCAGCGTGATTTAGAAGCATGGAAATGGCGCAATAACGTCCTATAAATACCATCTTGTTGATACTAGTTTCTCAGATCGTATATCGAAATATTTGGACACCTACGGATCAAATGATAGTCTACTACACTTGTTAAACTGTTGTACACTGAAGAGCCAAAAAAAACTGGTACACCTGCCTAATATCGTGTATGGTC
>NQII01000763.1:119583-250443 GCA_002778355.1 Clitarchus hookeri
CAAGACGACGTGGCATGGACTCAACTAATGTCTGAAGGTAAGCAGGAGGCATTGAAATCTGCGCCAATTTGAGAATGGGTTGCACGTCTGTCACGTTTAATGATTCTCGTCAGTCGTCGTTTGTCCCGTTCTTTCGCGATATTTTTCCGGCTGCAGCGATGTCGAAGATGTGATGTTTTACCGGATTCCCGATATTCACGGTACACTCATGAAATGGTCGTACGCGAACGTCCAAGTGTTATCGCTACCTCGGAGATGCTATCTCCCATCTCTCGTGCGCCAAATACTATAACACCACGTTCAAACTCACTTAAATCTTGATAACCTGCCATTGTAGAAGTAGTTACCGATCTAGCTGCCCACCGCATTGCGTTACTCTGATTGTTTCCATACCTCTGTTATTTGCATATGCACGCCTATACCAGTTTATTTGGCTCTTCAGTGTACATCCACTGAACTTGTTATTATCTGACTACCGACTGTGGGAGGTAGAGGACATATTTTTTTTTAATTTATTTAAATTAGGTTTTCAAAATTACACAATTTCGTAAATAAAAAAAAATTACAAATTTACTTAATTCCGCTTTCAAAGCAATGGATTAAAAAAAAATAATTTGCAGTTTTTAACAAAATTATTTGGTACCTGTGGAAATGTTATACCAGTTTTGATAATACGAAATAGTACTTCTCACCAAAATAATGGACTCGATTAATGTTCGATATGGCAAAGCTTGTAATCGAGATTCTTTAGCACATTCTGCGTAGGGAAAATTTATTTGATATTCTCGTATTACAACTTTTTGTGTTCCCGTTTGTGAAGAAATTTAATAAATTGCGTTTTCGTTACCTTACGACGCTTTCTCGTTTACCCTGCGAGATTGATTAATATAATTACTGCAATCTTAAATATTTTAACGGTCAATTTTCCGTTAAAGGAAGCATCAACCACGCGCTGCATAGGAACGTGCCACACCGGGACTGCAGTGTTTCTGCATCGGGAGGAAAAAAGTTAGCAGAGAAGTGGATGCAGAAGGCTGTATAAGGTCCGTGAACAGTTCAACCCCCCCGCCGGTGATGCAGGAGGCCGTGAACGGCCACAGCTGAAGACCACGATGGCTCCCTCACCTTAGTGGTGAGGGGTTGCATGCGCCCAACCCACCCTCAAGCCCCCCCACAACGCACTGAAATTCACGACTGCCTCCCCCTTCTCGTGGGAGCCTGGCGGAGGGCCGTTGACATCCCTAAATAAATAAAGCCACCCTGAGATGCGGTGCGCCTGGCCATCCCCCGTAACTTCCAACCCCCTGCTCGAGCAGTAGGCAGGCGCCTTTACACAGTAGACGTATAGAGTTGTATGGCATAAGTTGACCTGCCCATTTATTACTGCCATTTGTACGTTTTTCTGCTATACAGGCGTGCATCCAGAATTTGAAGACGCGAGGGACTTCGATAAAAAAAAAAAATAATTACATAGGTGTATTTGAGATTAAAAAATAATTCAGTCAAACTTATGAGATAATAATTTAATAATTATAAAGCTACAAGCATTTAGGTCAGAATACGTTTCTCGTGTCTAAAATAGGGGGATATAAGTGAACAGTAAAAAATAAATAAATACAAATATTGTACAATAAAGTTGTTAAGTGTCTTTGTAGTGTTAGTTCCCCAGCAGGTTTAGTCCATTTACACCCTTCAGCACAAAGTCTAGTTTTCTTAGGATTTTTTTCAAAACTGAAATAATCTTATTACCAGTTACGACAATTCCACGATGAATTTTCAGACTAACTAAACCATCCAATCTTTTTCCCCAAATTTTATTGCTTTGATATATATTTTATACGACGTGCAGCACTGGAATGTATTTCACATTGCTGAGTGCTATCCAATTACATTTCTAGTGTCATACTATTTGTAGAAAGGGATGCAGTCTCCCAAAGCCTCCCCCCCCCCCTCAGCCTGTTTGTGAGAGCGTGCCTGCAGCTATATGAAACACCCGTAGTCAAATCTAAGTTAGATCAAAATCTCATATCGTTATACGTCTATTTCGAGTGATTTGTGAAATATTTCACTGGTCAAAACATGATGCGTTGTGTGTTACAATTCTCTGGTATGGTAAAAACTTAATTTTGTAGTATATTTAAACTGATTTTCACTATAAAAATGTATATAAATTATAAAAATAAAGTGCATAAATGCAACAAAAGCTTGATTTATAAAGGCTCTTAAAACATTCCATCTGTTATCCTGAAATATATGAGGAGCCGCAGTGGTGCAATGGCCAGACTACTTGCCTTCCACTCAAGTGAACCGGGTTCGATTACTGGCGGGCCATTCCCGGAATTTTGCATGCAGGAGTCGTGCCGGACGATGCCACTGGTCGGCGGGTATTCTCGGGGATCTCCCGTTTCCCCCGCTCTTGCAATCCGGCACTTCTCCACACTCACCTCGCTTCACCCTCATCGGCTCTCCAGACCTCGATGTTAAGAGCTTTCCAAATCTCTCCAATCCACAGAAAAATATGAAAAATTATACGTATCAGCTTATGCCATAGAACAATAAATACTTTTCGGTAGCAAAACAAAATATTCTGTGGGAATGATAACTTGCGAATTTTTGTTTTTGTAGTGAACAGAAAACCATTTGGCATCTCGGCGTGCGGAGATGAGAAAACATGCCGAAGTCGACATGACGTCTCGCGGTAATTCAGAGAGCCTAAGACCCGTAGCACACGAGCCAATAAAACCGCAACCGTTTTCAGTTTTCGCTTACGAAGTTGACGGATAAGCACGTTCAGACGAACATATAACACTATCCGATTTAACTTATAATAATATAATAACCTTTAATATTAAAAAAATAAATAAAGTATCATAGGATTTTAATATAAATAATATAATATGTATTTTATATTATTAAAATAGATTAATAAATATAAATTAATATATTAAATATTGTAATATAAATTATTTATATAATAAAATATGTATATTTAGTAATACTAACATAAGATAAGATAGATAAATTGAATATAAATTATTACATACTGTATATTATATATTATATCTGGTTGCCGAGAAAAATGTCGGTATCTGCAGCCAGACGAAACAGTTGAAGAGGAGGCCGGGTAGAAGTAATCGGCAACGAAGAGCTGCGTGTTAAATACTGTGTTCCACGATAACAATGTTCTGTGCAAGCACGGGCGGAATATTCTGCGACACCTGCCACCCGAGCCCGCATGCGAGCAGGCGTGCAAGTTTCTACGCAAGAACCTGTCACGCGAAACTTGCTGCCGCACAAAAAGAGGCGAGTGCATTTGTTATGATTTAACTTCTACAACTGCGGTTCGCGAACGATCTTCACCCACGACTTCAGAATTATACATTTATGCACAGAAAATTACAGTTTTGTGATGAATAAACACGAATTATTAACATAATTTTCACACAGTGCTGTTTTATAATATCAGTTATAATTTTCATGTTTTTTTAATAACTATTTATTCTAGTTTAATGGTCTTACAACTGGTTTTCAGATATATGTATATACACGTACACAAACAATTATTCTTGATACAGCACTCCGCCACCCTCTCTCTGAATGGCTAAAATTTCAACCTTGTAGGAAACCTTTCATGGTAAATTGCACACTACCAATTATGAAAACTACAATGAAAATGGCTAGCAGAAAGCCAAATCTTCTATAGAGCCATCCATACAAGCGGCCATAGAGGCTTGCATGTAATCTTCCAAGGAATCTTACATCGGGAAACATGAATCTTACATCGTGAAACACTGCACCGTCCAGTGCAGTGTTGCAAACCCAACTGATTTTTCAGTAGATCCACTGAAACAGTTTTTAATATACCGTAATACAAAAAAAATCTCATTAAAACCGACTATATTTCCTGTCTTCAAATAACAATAAGCCGCAAACTATCCGTAAATAAGATACGTGAAAAGTATCGCGCATTGTTGCATTGATCCCAATAATTAAGGAGCGGGTAAACTGCAATGTTAGGTTGGTACTACAAGTATGCGGCTTGTAGCCTTCCGTATTTCAGTCGTGTTTTGATTTGTGAAGTTGTGACTAGTAAGCCATCTCTTTTCTATGCCGTAAGCAAATATGGGAAGTGGCGGTGACAGTAGCGGCAATAGTCAACATGCAAAACACTTGTCAGTGCGTTTTTCACCATCAAGTGACGTTATAAAGTGACGCAAGCGCAGAACACTCATTTACTTGACACAGCTTGGCAAGTGTTAGTGAAAAAGCTCTCACATTAAGTTTTAAAAGAAATTAAAAAGAACATACACTTTTCAAAGCTTTGAATAACTCCTCATTTCATAAGGACTATATTCTCATTGCCAATATAAATTCTCTATTTTTTTTGGTCCTTAGCTAAATTGGCAAACGAAGTATACCGATTCTTATCATCGATGTCTACCGATTTCTTCCTCGACAGTGTTGGCAACACCGAAGGCGGTGTTGCCAAATGTGCAATTACCTGCTGGTTCCGGAATGTCAGTAAACTTGTCTCTCAAACTGGGTCCTTTCGGTTCCAACGACAGTTTGTAAATGTGACTTGGTGACAATGACTTAATTAGTGTTTAAAACTTTATGCCTGTACGAGCATTTGGTCTTTCATTTAAATGGTTGAGATTACACTTCTACATTCCAAACTTTAGCCTAAACCCGTCACTTGCGCGGTTTTCGTACTCGGTCTACTTCGCAAGTGGCAGAGATACAGTAGGTATAAGTGTTCACCGTAATGCGATCACTTTCGAAAGCCCTCTCATTTGGAATAATAGACGATAAATATATTTTATTTTAACCTTATAAGTCAACTTCCGACTGCGGTGAAATATACACACTGTGATTATTATTTACAAGGCAATATTTATTTAAAAAGGTTGTTAAAGGATTTTAAAAAAATGGCTGACAGGAAAAAGTAACGAGGGGCATCAAAGGTGCTCACTTTACCGTGAACTGCCACTACGGTCTACGGTTAGGCGTGTGATACGTCATTCGTCGATACCTAACAACACCTGACTGGAAGAAGAGCTGGCAACACGTTCCGATTTACGTCGTAAACATCGCGACATGTGCTGTCCCGTCCGATCCGATGCCATACAACAACAGATGCGTTTGAACTCACCGCCACACATCCCCGTTCACTTGCCCTGGAGCTTCGCTACCCAACAATTCTTCACAAAACCTCGATCCCTCCAACGCACATGCGAAAATAAAACCATTGATTAAATACATTCTGCTATGTCGCATTGGTTTGTGAACGAACGACAGTGTCCAGCGAATAGCAGAAAGAAGTTTCAAAACAGTTATAAAAAAATTGTGTAACGAAAGCTACAGTGTAGGGCATGTGAAAGGGGCGGCGCTCGTGCAAACAGCTGAAGGGAGCATTCTAGGATGCATCTGTGCCCTCTCCGCCTAATTCTGACAACGACAATGTGACGTCACAGCCCCAATGCATTTTTATAAAGCACGAAGCCGGGCGAGGGTCCTTGAACTGTGGATTCTATCACAGACAAATGAGTATAATCGGAAAGTGTGCTGTAATCATCCGATTGCGACGAAATTGGGGTCAGGGAGGATTCCGACTTTAATTCGTGTGCGACGGAAGAAGAAATCAGAATACAGCGGGCTCCGAACAACGTGGACCAAACCTTATAGCTCATAAATTGGATGGGGGGAGGGGGGCCTTACTTGCAGCTATTCAGAAAAAAATAAATATATTTTTAGCTAACCACGTTAGTAGGCTATATCTTCAAGGATAGTGATCGTATCTCCACAGAATATACCGCGATTAATGTTAAATTTCAATAATGTTCTGGAAACTTTTTAGAAGACCAGGAAAGGTTTCTGCTAAAATTACATAGATCTTACTACAGCCCGTTCACGGTATCTTCACACTTTTTGTATCAAACCGTTGTAAAATTCCCCCATGTATGACGTCACGTTGTTTCCTAATAATGGCAAGCATCGCAAACGTGTTATACTTCTGTAATCATAAAAATAACTTATTTTGGTTAAATCGAACTTAAACCTTTATTTTATTTATAAACTATAATATTAAATTTATTAAAGATATGAATATAAACTGTGGGAAATTAGGTATGTAGGCAATGCCTAGTAAGAAATAGTTCTTATGTAAAATATTATTACACTGAGCGCGCAGGAATGCGGTGCGCTGCCCTTTTGGTGTAATTTTCCAGACTTGGTTAAGCTTTGTTTACATGAGGCGGAGGGATATCCTAGAAGTTAAACTTCTGCAGGACTTCAGAAAAGTTGCAAGTAACCGTGACCGGACTATATGGGCCGTTACACTGTATATGAGCCCTGCTTAACTGAAACTTTAAAATTGGAAGGAACCTAAAATTCTTACTAATATGCAATCTCGTAGTCTAAGTATAAAACTAAATAAAAAAAAATTCTTGTTATAAATTTAAACATTACACTGGCAACACAACGTCAAGAATTAGAACTATTTTACTTTAACCTCCTACCTTAATTAGGGGTTGAATGCCAATAAGTACGGTGGCATATACGGAGTTTACGTGTAATGATTTTGTTTCGAAGATTGATTTAAAAAGTATTCACTTTACCGTGAACTGTCTGTAATTATTATTGCAATTTAACCAATAACTTTATTAATACGTTTATTGCGTGCAACAGTAAAATTATTACTTTAAAAAGTAAACATGTTTCTGGTGTGCTTATTTTTTCACTTGCAGGTAAAATATTTTAGTAAGAAAATGCGGGGTTTAACAATATAAAATTGCAGTTGTGATACGACGTTTATAAATCGAACAACTTTTCTTCTTAAATCACTGCCAACATTTATGGGAGCATGATACTGTCAGTATCTCCGTTAACATATGTGTAGTAAGGGGCCAGTATACTTATTTTCCAAAGGTTGTTACCAAAACTGCTTAATTAACTCCGAACAAGTTATGGCAATTGTTAAATTTATTTATGAGGATCGCCGTGATCTAAAGTGATCAGGAAACGTATACCTCGAAATGGTTTCATATGAATAATTTTTGCATCTCGAACAGCGCCAAGGCCTTAATAAAGGAACATTATACATCCAGGAAAGAACAAGTGATAGGCCAAAGCCTGTATTATGGACCAGCCCAGCACTCGCGTGGAGTTATTGAGGGAAACACGGGAAAACATAAATTTGGATGGCCGGACCAGGAATCGAATCAGGATCCTTCCGAATGCGAGGGCAGTGATTTATCACTGCTCCACCTTGCTCGGTGAAGTGAAACAGCCGCTTACAACGCGAATTCCAGACACACACGCCAGCAAAATGACGTCACTAAACAAGGAACATCTTAGTTCCGGTTTTCCTAACCTACCCATATTCCAAGTGTTGAGTGTAGCTCGGAGGTATAATCCGGGAGCTAGGTGCATCACAGGATTAGGCCCATTACGCTTACAGGAGAGAGACTTCAAGCAAGGAGACATGCATCGCGGCAGAGAGGGATTATGCAGCCATGACCACTGTTCGGCCCATGATTCCCTCGCCAGGTTGCTAGTAAGGGAAAATAAAAGACTGGCATAGGCACCGTAAAACACTTTTAATAGGAAAGAATTCTAATTATCTCATACTTATTGGAAATGCTACATGATACAGTTAGGTAGGAACCATGCACTATGTAAGAGATGAGAGAAAGTATATTTCTCCCCCCCCCCCACGAATACCCAGTAAATACATCTTAGTTCCCAGTCAATAGGAAATCTTTCGTAGGTCGTGGTAGCCTATAAGACGCAAGACCCCTTTCCAGAGCCTCGTGCATCGAACCAGAGGAGTTGTGCCGTAGCACAAATAATATTGATAAGTACGGTTTAAAGCTCCCTATTTTCAATAAATGATACGTCTAAACTCTGCAAGACACCCTTGTGGGATCGTACATCACATTAAGTTATGCAAAAGCATTACAAAAAAAAATTTCCTCTTGTTCACAAAAACTCGATGAATTTATCACTAAATATGATAAATTATATTTTATTGATATACAACTTGCAAAAACTTTAAATGTAAACTTACTACAAACCAATCTTTAAATCACGATTTAAGAAAAGATTAGAATAATCTTGACTAGATTTCACTTCACAAACAACTAGAAAGGAAGGCAGTAATCATATTCCAGCAAAGCCCCTATTTCTTAAAAATGCACATATTAAATTTTATATGAATAAAATTTTATTATTTCGATGGAGGCAGTCAAACGAACCTTAAAAACTAGAGTAAAATAAAACCATTGCAAACTAACCACTTATTAAAACGTACGCGTAACAGTCCAACGCGGGAGTCGTGGACACCAAAATTAATTAAATATGATTAACTCTTGGGCGGCGAACAATACAGTACACGACACTAAAACAAGGAGGCACAGGAACACTGCGTTTTAGTCTAACCGAAACCATAATTTTGAAGGCAAAAAAAACTAACCTTACTGCTTACCCAAGACTAACAAAACTATGCCACACAATACACTAACACATTTAATTATGTCCTAATGCTCGGTGGTTCAGGCAACAAGTCTAATTCAAAGTGAGAGCCATGTCGTGGCCCCTGCCTGCAGGAGAAAGCCAAGGCGGGCAGTTTTTTTTTCTATGCCATTCCAAGCTTAATGCACTGGCCTTAAAATTATTTCTATGTGTTCTTGTTGTATTGCCAGTTTTTAATTGAATTTACTATTGAATTTAATGGAAGGCTGGATTATACTAGTATAAATAATGTTCTAAAGTGCATATAATTACTTAGTTGGTAAGGTATTTTTATTTATTACTTAGTTCTTAATTGTATTGTTAAATTTGGGGATCTTGTTGTTGTTGAAGGGTCTTGATTTGTTTAAATTTGTTTAAATGTTGTTAGAAGGAAAAAGGGGAGTACCCCCGGTAAAAAACCTTCTGTTGATTTAATTTGTTGATGTTGAAATGGTTGTTGATGTAGATGTTGATGTAGTTGTTGATTTTGAAGTTAAACCATACGGTGTTCTATCGCGGACGACACGATCAGGCGACGGCAGTTCGTAGAATAGGAAGAGCCCCAGCCGTGCAGGGGCTTAAATAAACTATCGGAACAGTGTAAAGAATGCATGACGCACGAGCGGGGGGGAAAAAGAGGAAGGGATGAACAGGGGAAGAAAGAGGAGGAGATCCGAGCCGAGCAAGTGATATACCACCGCGTCGCAAGGAAATGTCTTGCGCGACGGGCGCGAGCATAGCAGATTGGTACGGCGGCATCAAAGGGACCGCCGCGGCACTTCACTTCTGCATACGCACCTCTTCTGTGCCCTGCCTCCCGAGTTTCCAACCCTCGAAAATTTTACTTTTTTACTGAAAAAGAACAGATGGACATACTTTACTGGTTTCGAAATGGTAAAAAAAAAAAAAAAAAACTCGAAAGAGAGAACGTTTGCGTTATGACTTGATAATGTTCTACACTTCACTGATCTATACCATCTTGATAGAAGTTAGTGATTTAATTGTCGACTGCCAACTATACGACCTCATTCACTTGTGTTTATGGTTTACTCGATTTTGGCTGCTCAACCTTTCGGCAGTTACTATGGCTAAAAGTATCATTGGGACGACCTACACAAGTTTTCTGCCAATGGAAAATGCCGGAAGATCAAGCGCCATCTTAGAGGATAGCCTGCTCTCCAATATTATCATGAATTTCGCAGCTGTCTATAAAAAAAACGTAGATTTGTAAGGTTCATACGCCAAAATTTACAAAAAGAAAATTTTTGTGCGTTGTTTAAGAGCGTTGACAATGAAATATTTTTTTATTTGCCTCATAAACTGTTCAACTTTCAGCCATTATCAGTAATAACTCTTTTCTTACAAAAAAAAAGAGAGCATAATTTTTCGTAAATACATGTCAAAAATTACAATTACACTGTTTTATAAATGTACAAATAATTAACATTAATTTACGAGCAAAAATGAGATAATTCACACTGAAAGAAAGTTTCAAGAGCTTCTTCAAGACGTCCATAAAATCGTACAAGGAAATATTTTTTGTAATTTCAAAAAATATTCGCTAAGGTAAAGAAATTCTAGCATATTTTTTATTTTTTTCTGCCTCTGAACGTTTGTAAAATAACTTTTGCAAAGTATATCATACATTAATTAGGAAAATACCTTTTAAGTTTCTATTGCTAAATTTCCTGCAAATATTTCTGTTTGTTTTATTTATGCATTAGAAAAAAAGTACCATTTTGATTTTGATTTTGACATGCCATTTGGCAAAAACCATGCTATATATAAACATTTTTATCTGTGGAAAAAGTAGCCATGCACCATACAGGTTGATTCACGAGGAGTTACCGCCACTCACAGGACTCATTCCTTACATCATTTCGAGCAAAATGTGTAATATACAGTGGATTATATTCCCAATATTTACAGTGTAATAGATTGATGTATTATCAGACCGCATCGTTTACAGTTAAGCATTACAATTGCATCTAACAAATTTACAAAAGATGTTCAAAATGCTTTCTTCTACTTCCATACACTTGGCCGCACGCTTATGAACCGCACGTGTTGCTCTACGTAGCTGCACATGGCTGTCTTTGACTTCGACTTCGACTTCGACCACGTGTTTGTGCAGTTCTTTGGTAAACAATTCCCTTCATCTATCCCTTTACGCAATAATCTAGGCATTTCCAATTTGTCTAATTACTCAGTAAATATGGGTAAAAGGGCCCACTTTTATATGACATATTTTGCTCCAAATGGTGTAAGGAATACGCCCTGTGAGAGGCAGTAACTCCTCGTGAATCATCTTGTATACGGGGTGATTCTAAAATCGTGGGACAAACATTGAGGGGTGATAGAGCTCACAAAAACAACCAATTATTGTATAGGAATATATGGGCGGGAGTGACGCGTTGAGGCACAAACACAAAAATTACACATGAAATGCAACACATTGTTTATTTCCAACGTCGCCGCTAAATGCCTTTTTACAGCAATGTTTTATAATAATTGCTCCAAATTGCTACGACCGACAGTAATGCAAGCTTGGTAGCGTCGGTGGAGTGATTGGCGAACAGATTCAAATACGCCGGGTATTTCACGCACGCCACCATTGTCAGCCAATCACGCCATATGTAGAGGTCGCCAAGCATGCGTGACTGTTGGTGGATGCATTTCCAGCAACTGTTTTAACATATTCTGTACGGAATCACTTGTTAAGTATGCTGCTAATGAGCATTTTATGTTTCCGTTAATTTGTTATGCTTTTGTGTTTGTGCCTCAACGCGTCACTTCCGCCCATATATACTTTTACAATGATTGTTTGTTTTAGTGAGCTCTACCACACCTCAATGTTTGTCCCATGATTTTAGAATCATCCTTTATACATATTAAACAGTATGTGGTAGAAATATAAAATAACCAAGTTTTTCTTGGCCAAACACTCTTGACTCTTTCAGTGCGTTAATGTTTACTGAAAATTAAAACAAGCTATAACTCAGTCGCCTATTTTCACTGCTGCATGGCTATCAGTTAGGTTGGTTTCTGTATACGAATTTAGAACTGTCCAGCACCAAACACACTTAAGCACTGTACAGTTTACACGATTGGCCGGCTCTCAGTGGTAATACAATGCCATGTTGATAGCGTCCCAATAAAACAACGTTCGGTTCTACGTATAACACCACACAGGCCATCCTGTTCATTTGAGTAAGTCCTGCTTTGAGTGTCGCTGACGTAACTACGCTGCAAATAGCTGCTGATGAACTCTAAATCTGAATTACTGATTTCAGTCAACAGAATAACTTTTCTCAATCTCCGTTTAGTGAGCTTTTACCTGTTGGCGAATCAGTTTCTACTGCCAGGCCAGTGGAATTTACTAATAATCTGCATAAACCACGGTTTAATCAGCGAATAACAGAAATTGTAAAACGTTCGATAGAATTTTACTGATCAAGATCGAGCAGTTTTCAATAGATATGCAGTCAAATTCGTTGATTTGGAGCAGTTCTTACAGTTTCGATTTCATGGTGACGTAATTTTTCCTCGCCTGACCTTTCAAATAATGCAGATCAAGTTACGGCAAACTTCAGACAACTTTTTTTAACAGTCTCGACACTGGCCGAAGTAGGGTATTGGAATCATCACTTCCAATTGGACTGATGCGAAACCTCTACATGTTCCTGTGAATATGGGGACATTTCTTTGGCTGCTTCACAATACTTACATCACGTATTAATTTTTACCTCTCTCCACGAACCAGCTGCGCCGATGAACGCCTGTCATTGGTCCACTGTGCTGGGAGGGAGTGGCCAACTTCACGTGTGCCAATAACAATAGCCGCACTTAAGCCCAGTAGTAAGCAATTTCATCAAGCTCAGTGACGTATTTTGCAGTTGAGCGGTTTTATTTGGCCGACCGACATTTCTTGAAGTACTTTTATTTCATGTTTTTGCTGCTCACGTACCAAAATAAAAATTCAATTCAGTAGGTGAATGTACAGGATTTCGAAACTGAGGCAATGTCAACCCCTTCATTTTTCGTTTCAGGTGTTGCAAGAGAAGAAATTTATGCTGTGGTAAGTACTTACAAATTTCTTTTATCTACATACACTTTTGAACCTGTGTAAATGGTTTCAATAGATCCACGCCACAGGAAGTGACGAATTTTAAAATATCTGGTGTCTCAGCAGCAACAAAGAGCATTTCACCAGGTAAGGCGGTGTCCGTATTGGCGTTAGATTCCGAACTTGCACAGCACCGACCATGATTTCACCTACTTTGCAACATGTCGAACGTGGACGAGTATACTTGGGATTGTGTGTTACGGGGTTAATAAATCTCCGCTAGTATGGTATAAGGACATCGCGTTCAAGTGTTAAAAACGGGCGACGTAATATTACGTCGGCGATATTGAAGGTATTAAATTCAAGCAACGTAATATTACGTCAGCGATATTGAAGGTGTTATAAACAGGCGACGTAATATAACGTCAGCGATATTGAAAGTGTTAAATTCAAGCAACGTAATATTACGTCAGCGATATTGAAGGTGTTAAAAACAGGCGATGTAATATTACGTCGGCGATATTGAAGGTGTTAAAAACCGGCGACGTAATACTACGTCGGCGATATTCAAGAGGTGTTAAATTCAAGCAACGTAATATTACGTCAGCGATATTGAAGGTGTTGAAAACAGGAAAGATATAATATTACGTCGGCGATATTGAAGGTGTTAAAAACCGGCGACGTAATACTACGTCGGCGATATTGAAGGTGTTAAATTCAAGCAACGTAATATTACGTCGGCGATATTTAAGGTGTTAAAAACAGGCGACGTAATATTATGTCAGCTATATTGAAAGTGTTAAATTCAAGCAACGTAATATTACGTCGGCGATATTGAAGGTGTTAAAAACAGGCGATGTAATATTACGTCAGCGATATTGAAGGTGTTAAAAACCGGCGACGTAATATTACGACTGCGATATTGAAGGTGTTAAAACAGGCGACGTAAAATTACGTCAGCGATATTGAAGGTGTTAAATTCAAGCGACGTAATATTACGTCAGCGACATTGAAAGTGTTACATTCAGGCGACGTAATATTACGTCGACGACATTGAAAGTGTTAAATTCAGATGACGTAATATTACGTCGACAATATTGAAGGTGTTAAAAAACAGTCCAGCCGGCAGGCAAGTTTTTTTACAGCGTAGCGAGATCCAGCTGCTGACGCAGTCATCAGTAGCGGACGGACGCGACGGGTCGTAAATGTGACGTTCCCACGACCCAGCGGTCTATTTCCAACCCAGTGTTCCCGGCCTTTCTCTCACCCCGTTAACAAGTCCCCCGGAGCTCTAGGGCAGGCACTTCCATTAGCCCGGCGTGATGGCAGCCGTGTGTTTGACGTGAGCTGATGCCTCGCCTCTCCACTATCAATATTTATATGCAGATTTTACTGGCTGCACAGTTGATTGCACTCTGCACCTGAAATAATCTCAATGGCTGCAAATCAGCGGGACCATTTAACTGCGCTCGTCTCACTTGAATTTCTGCTTTGACTTTTTTGAATTACTTATTTGACTGATGTTCCTAGTTATGCCTGGGTCGTATGTAAAAATTAAACTAAAAGTTTCTGGTTTTAAAATTTTACCACGCAAAGAAAACTTCACACGTGTAAGATTTAAACTTCTAGCTTCAATCTGTAGGAACAGTTCATTCCTAACAGGGCGTTGACGTTGGTGTAGATGTTTTCACAAAAAAATTAGAATTAAAAATAAAATAAGCAGCGTGAGTTCATTGTGCTTCAAACTGATGCTGTGTATTAACCTAGGTCAGTTAGTAATACATTATACGTAGGGCCAGTGACTTTTCGTGTAAAAATCGGAGCACAAAGTATACTTCAGTACTATATACACACCTCAGCTGTTGTTATACCTCCATTGGCTGCTGGTGCCGTGTCCGTCTTTAACCAAGCCACTCAGGACTAAGTAACTCCGACACTGAATCTTCGTGATTCGTGCGCAAACGGTTAACACGGGCCAGAAATTTTTTTAGCCAATCAAAGAAGCTGGACGACCCTACAGTCCTTCGGACTGTATCTTGTCTTGAAATCTTTTCGCGAAATATCACTGCCCCCAATTATACGTTATACCTTGAGAGGAAATAGGCGGGAAAAACTTACAATACTTTTTTTCCACTTATTAAATTACGTAGCATTGGGCATCTTCGCGAGCTTTGTCTGGGTGGTTATTTCACCTACGCATCTGGATGTGTCCATTTTGACCACTTAACACATTGGCGTTCAAATTCTTCTAGAAATACGATAACGGTATCCCGCACGTCTCTTTGCCAGGCCGGGGCAACGAGAACTCTCTCTACCTTCTACAGTTCAAAGGCGACGTTCTGAAGCAACGTCCTTCAAAAATCATAACTGACTTGTACTAGAAACGATATATATTAATGTGAAACTTGTCACAATTGCTGAAATTCAAAACTGTATAGCAATAAAATTATCTTCCTTCAGATTAAATTGTAAAACAATAGATTAATGTAACAGGTGCGGTATAAAACTTAACTGCAGATACGCTGGTACATAATTTCAAATAAATTATTGCATACATAGAATTTGTATCAACGAAACATGTATAAAAATTACTTCTTTTAAACTTTACAAGATATTGTGTCTTTTACATTATTTTGTATTTAATTAACTCCAATTTAAAACTGAAAATTTAATTGGTGTTGGTTTTGATTTCTTAGATGAATAAATGTTATAAAAAATATATATACATATATCAGACACATTGTTAGGGCAATATCTAAAACATATAAATATTATTATTAATTTTTTTTAACTTAAATATATATTTCTGATACTCCCAGATGGATCATTGTTTACGTTTCACATTATAATTTAGACAAAAGTTACTGTAGAGTAAGACTCAGGCTACTTACTGGAGAGACATGAAAGTCAAATTATTAAATACCCGAACAAGCAAATAGTGAATTAACGAAACCAACAAAGAGCAATGAGAAATTAAAATCAACATAATAATACAAAGAAGGTTAAGAAATGCATGATTTCAAGCATGGACACAAGACTTCTGTAGCCTTTAAATATACGCAGCATTTATTTTAATAATGGTTGTCATAATAACTTAAGGAATAAATTTTACATGCATAGATTTGTCACACATATACTCAAACCAAAACTTACAGTTTTTGTTAATTTTTAAAAGCTCTTTAGCTTTGTGTATGGTAGTAATCAAAGACGTTGCAAACGTTAAAGAAAGTAAAACCCCGGCATGATTATTTATATTGAGTTTTTCATACGAAACATGTCTAAACACTAGAGAAAAACGCCGAACCCTAATAAATGTAAATTTTAATATTTATTTGATGGTAATGTCCCTCAAAATACACAGTACTCGCAGCTTCTGCATTGTCGCTATTGAACCATCCAGCTCTGAATATTTAACTCGCGCGCACATAAATATATCGCTCCGCTTTGTTTGCGAGGATCATACGAGCGCTGCGCCGCCAGTGCAAAAAATGAATATGACTGTAATTAACAAGCTCTTTTATCGCGAAATAATGAAGGTCACGGGTCGCGAACGACCTCGCTTTTCAGCGGTACTGCCGTGGGCGTAAAAACTGTGTGGCCTCCAAAACGATGTTGATGGGAGAGGACAGTGCAGTTTGTAGGGCTTGCAATTTGGAGACTAAACCTTGAGAGGCTGTGTCACCCCTTATACAGGAATTATTAGTTTAAGTTTCATAAGAGAAGATCCATGGTCATTACTGAAAACTTTTCGTTATAGAAGCATTACATTTCATGTTTCTGCGCACTCTTTTGTGTCTAATCGTTAAAAGTTGTTCCCTGGTAGTCACTGACACGTGAAAATTAATTATTATATTATACAATTTTGTATTAAAATGGTTTCTGCTTAAATATGCGTTAATAGTTTATATATTATGTCTGCAATTATAGGAAAAGTAATTAGCTAAGATTATATTTTTCCATTTTTCAAAAAATTCACCAAAATTTGAATTTGGTAGACATAAATAAACAATTTAACTTATAGGGTGACACGGGTTCTCAAAGGCTCAAGTCATAAAAAATTCATCATTATATAATTGCACCGAGCACTTTACAACGTATAGAACTTAAGAAATAAATATTTAACGAAACAGTTTTTTTTATAATGACACGGCAAAATCACAATTGCTGTTAATTAGCGACTTATAAATAACAAAAAACTCACTTACCAAAATTATATCCTTTATATTGAAATAAGATGCCATGAGTTATTTCAAGAAATCATTAAAATCACGTTATGAAATCTTTTCGGAATTTCGTTAAAAATTGCTCAAAATTAAGGATTTCGGCATATTTTATTTTGTAAAAGAGTATGATATTTTGTAATAAAAATTTTGCTAGGCACACTTTAAAATAAATTAACACATGGCCTATCAGTAACTTGTGTTATAATTTCTGTAACTGTTTTCGTTTATTGTATTAGTACATCCCAAAAACACAACATTTGTGATTCTGACACCCCTTGATGCAATAAACAAGGCGATCTAAATTAAATTTGCGAGAAAAGAATTTTTGCAAGTAATGCGTACAAGTTTAATAACATGTTGTAGAAATATAACATTTTTTGTGTTAACTACCCGGCAATATCTAGTACAGAATTCTCTATAAGTAATTGAATGTTTACATTTAAAATACCGATAGTCAAACATATATTTGGGATAAGAGAGCATGATTGCGATATGCTGTACTAAAGTAGTTTATTTATGCACAACCCTTAAACCTTAAAAATCGCATAATTCGTGTTTCCACTATGTTGTTCTTAGGTTACGATATATTAATTTTTTAAGTGAAACGAAATGCTTTCGCATGGAATATTTTACGTAGTTTCAGACACAGTGGTGAGTGTTCTTAAATCCCAGTACCGGGTTCACAGGTCGTTCAGCGACGCAAAGTTCACAAACCATTTTCATAGCAACGTCTCGTGTGAGTGTACTTTGAGTGCACTTCTGGAATTCACGTTTGTTAACGTATCCACACTGGACGTGGGCGCCATGTTACCTGGTTGTATGCAGTCCATGCATTGTGGGGAGTGGCCCACCTCGACCCTCCCCTCCCTCTGCAGACCTTCTCTCTGCCCTGTCGCCCGGCGGCTGGAGCCATGATTGACAGTCAACCTGGCTGGCGCCAGAGTCCCCCCCCCAACCCACTGTCGGGTGAGTCGACGACTTGGGAGAATTAGCAATCATGTTGTGGTAACAATTTCCCTCGGTGCAATCAAACGCGTAAAGAAGTTTCTAGGATATGCGCGACGACACTATAATACCCCTAATTGCAGTCATTTTGGCAGCAATTTGGCTGAAGTGCGGTACACCGGGGCCAAGTCTGGTGCACTAAGGGACATCAGCAGAGGACGGACAATATCAAAGCGTGCTTGACGACAGCATACAANGGGGGGGGGGCGGTGGACTGACGAGAGGGCGTGGTACCCAGCGATTAGAAGGCTATTGTGCATGGAGGCACTCAGAAAATTCTGGAACATCGTTGACTGAATAAAGACGGGACCGCATAAAAGTGTGATGCAGACTTTATTGTAAATACTGGAACTGTCCAAAATTTACAAAGATTTATAAAATAATTCAATTTGATAAACTATTTTTTGGGTCTGAGTTTAGTAATTTGATTCCATTAATTCCTTTGAGTTGATTGTAAATTTTATTGATTAAATTAATTCATTGAAAATAGCAAACGATAGCCATTTTTTTGTTAGCTATGATGTAGGGAGTTTTATTGCAGTGTTAGTAAATAAGTGAAGAAAACATTACTAGCTATTTTATTTAATTAAGAATTCCATCCCTTAAAAAACCTGGCAAAGCCAACTGAATTCGAGAAGTTGTAGCAACAGATTTTGGTTGGCACTTAACAGCAAAGTCTTGGACACCGGTGGGGGCGAAATGGGGAGAATGGACGGGATTCAAGGGGGTTTGGAAATGGAAGTGCACCGAGAAAATCCGATGTCCAACGGGCAACGTCCGTCACGTTTCTAGCATTAGAGATCAACACGAGAATATGCTACCCTTCTTATCTGTGATTATTTTTGCACCTGCAGCAGCAACTTTAAACTACTCCTTTATGATTCAATAAATGCGGGCAACCCCAGCGAACTGAAGCGACACGTCGGTTACGAGGCCATGCGAAGTATGAAACTCATGTTGGTATATACACTGAGGAGCCACAAAAACTGGTATAGGCGTGCGTATGCAAATAACAGAGGTATGTAACCAATCAGAGAAACGCAATGCGGTCAGCAGCTAGATCGGTTACTGCTGCTACAATAGCAGGTTATCAAGATTTAAGTGAGTTTGAACGTGGTGTTATAGTCGGCGCACGAGAGATGGGACATAGTATCTCCTAGGTAACAATAACATTTGGATGTTCGCGTACGACCATTTCACGAGTGTACCGTGAATATCGGGAATTTCGGTAAAACATCACATCTTAGACATCGCTGTGGCCAAAAAAAGATCGTAAAAGAACGAGACAAACGACGAATGACGAGAATTATTAAACGTGGCAGACGTGCAACCCTTTCTCAAATTGGCGCAGATTGTATTTGTTGACTGCCTTGCAGGATTCATGGTGTGAATTGCCTCCTGCATACCTTCAGACATTAGTCGAGTTCATGCCACGTCGTCTTGCGGCACTTCTGCGTGCTCGTNGGGGGGGGGGGGGCTTCATGATATTAGGCTGGTGTACCAGTTTTTTTTTGGCTCTTCAGTGTAAAACGTAGCACAAAAGCACCAGTGTATCTCCCCTTCCGGCGGCACGATAATCTGGACAATCACGGCACCAGAAATTGTACAATACTTGGAAATACTTTGTACGGTATCTGCGTGTGGACTCCCGCCGAGAACAGCCCTCAAGATGCAGCTTGGCGCGCCACTCGTCGCTTTCCGAAACAACGTTCAGCCTACGGCTACGATGCCATTCAGATAAGTGACGTTTTATTTGATGGTCTAAAGAACGATTAGGACTGCCCATGCCAATAGACTATATTTATTGTAATTTGAATAATTCAATTAAAGCCATGTCCAGTCTTCATAAATAACTTCAGGTTTGTTAACATAAACCTTGCCTAGTCATCGTTATAACATATTAAACGGTAACAGCTCGAAGTACATGTTTTGGCATTTATTCTGTAAATGATCGGTAAGCATTGCCTCGGAAGACGACGTTCAAAATTTAGAATATACAACTACAGTCCACTCACCGCTCCTTTGTAAAATAGCACGAGAAAAAAAAATTTGAACTACTCAAATTTACCCCGCTGGGTACAAAGTATGCACATTTTACGGTACTTGACACTTACCGGTCGGGAATAGAACATAGGCTAAATATCAGGTAGACTGCTTACTCGCCTTCTGCTCACGTACCCAACAATCACCTTCCCCAAAGGAACACAACTGTTACGGTCACATGGTTAACAATGATGAACGGGTTTGTTTATACCTTAGTTTTTTTAAATAACAATCACCATTATGTTAATAGAATACTTTTATAAATTTTTATTTAACTGCATCATACATTGGTTTTGGGAAGTAAAAAAAAAAATCTCAGAGTACTTGTTTGCTAAACAGTATTCTAACCTCAATCCCAATCTACGCCGTTTCTGCAATTCGTATTGGCAGAACAGCAGTTCAATGTTTGCGACACGGAGATTGGTTGTGCGCAGCCAGCGAGATCGACCTGCTTCATCTTTAGTCTATGGCATAGAACATCGTTAGCTCAGAGAACCAGTCACATACCAGTTACACTGCATTAATCAGTGAGTTACTCCAAAAAATAAGCCCCTCTCTGAACTTTCCACACGCGTGTACAGAGTTGTGGGCAGACGTCAGCCATCGATACTCGCCACGAAACATTTCATGTATTTAAACGAAACTTTATACTGAGAGGTTCATTGCCCGGTGTTCTTCCCTGAGGGTGACTGATGCGTAGACCACGCTACTCTTCTACAGTATAATTGGCTCGTATCACTCATCACCGAACACAATGCCTACAGCTTATTGGTTGGCGTAAACTTAATATTTAGCTTATCAGCTTAAGTACAGCACGTGCGAATTTTTTTCTTATTTGCAACATCATAACTCCTACATTTAAAGGAACCAGGGTGGTGTAGTGGTCAGACTACTCGCTTCCTAGCTGGGCGAACAAGGGTTCGATCCTCGGCGGGGTCGCTACCGGAATGTTGCTGGTCGGCGGGTTTTCTCGGGATTTTCCGTTTCCCCCCGCCCCTTACATTCCGGCATTTCTCCATACTTACCTCACCTCACCCCTCATCGACTCTGAAGATCTCAATGTTAAGAGCTGCCCAATTATCTCCACTACACTCTCCATTCCTAAATTAATGCTGGAATTAAAAAGTAATACGCAGCGATTTGAAGGAAAAAAAATTGCGCTGCGTGTTCTCGAAGTGGCGATTCGTTTTCCACGCTGGTTAGAACTCGAAGGACAATGTGCAGCATGCCGCGGGTAAGCGCGTGTTATCTGGCAAGAGGCGCGCCCTCCGAGATAACAGCCATTCGTCATGGTGAATTGCACGGTGTGTGTGGTGGTAGCACACAACACGCAACACGGAGGAGCTGCACGGGTGATCTATGTATCAGGCGGGGGTTTGTGTGTTGAGAGGAGCCAACCGGTCCCCTTCGCCGGAGGGATAGGCAACAAGCCGACCACGCGAGCTTTACTCGCCGTGGGCGCACAGTACTTAAGGCTCCCGTCTACCTGGCGCTTGAACTGCGTTACAGAGTGTTCGAAATACACGTTTTTCAACGAAACTGTTAAGCGTGCGTCCAACGTGCTGATATACGAAAAGAACATACACTTCAGACGAGAGCTGTTAAGTACTTTCAAAATATCACGTACGTTAGAAACATCAATTCAGAGTACTCCAAAACCGCTAAAAACGACTTTCCAAGGCACTGTAGCTCAAAATGCACGCATCAGATACATACAAAACTACTATAGAGGCCTGCACTGAACCTTCCTAAAGTCTTCTCACTAATAAAATAATATGGTCACCGCTGAAAGTCCCATAGGTACACGCAGCACGACGAGAACACTGCACGCCAGTTCAGAGCCTTGCGCTTAGTGGCGATGGCGTACTTGATGCGCGTGGCAGTGTCGCCCTTATCGCTCCCGCGCTTCTCGGCCCAAACGTGGGAAAAAGTTACATGTAGACGGGCGCCTTAAGGCTCCCGCACGAGAAGCGCAAATGGCGATAAGGGCGACACCGCCACGGGCATCAAGTGCGCCATCACCACTAAGAGCAATGTTTTCTTCGCACCGCGTGTACCCATGGAACTTGCAGTGGTGACGCTATTATTTTATTGGTGGAAAGTCTGTAGGAATGTTCAGTGCAGGGCCCTTGAGTAATTTTGTATGTATACGGTGCATATCTTTTTATATACAGCTCTTTGAAAAGGCATTTTGATCAGTTTTGGGGTACGTTGAAATGGTGTTTGTAACGTGAGTGACATTTTGAACCCAAGAGCCCTCATCCAAAGTGAGTCTTACTTTCGTAGATCAGCAAGTTGGACGCTCGTTAAATAGTTTCGTGGAAAAACACGTGTATTATAAACGCAGTGCGCAAGCATCAGGCAGGTGGGAGACTTGAGAGTACACGTGCCAAAACGGCGCTTATTCCGCGAACTCCAGACGCATATGCCGCCAAACTGGCGTAACTAGCCCCAGCAACACGCCGGAACGTCGTTCGCCAATCAGCGCGTCACATCCCACTTGCAAGCCGGCAGCCCAGCCAATGAGGAACATTTCGCAACACGCAGCAGACAACCAGACACAAGACCGTTACTGGAACCTCGCACAGCCAATGAGAGGATGAGTACGCCAGCATCAAAAGAAACCTCACGCCATTGCTTCTCTATATATTTATCTACTCTGTGCTGTAGGTAAGGTAGTTGGTAGTAAACTCGTTTATGGGCCCTATTCCACCAAAAGACTGCAACTTTTCACTTTGCAGTTAGCATTTTCCGTATGCAAATAAGAACTGTTCCACCATAATTTTTAATCACTTTACATTCCACTGGCAATTCTGCACTATGCGTGGAATATTTCATACAGAATTAACGGGTTTTAATCTAAAATAATAGAAATTGGATCAGCTTCATGACGCTACAGAATCGGTAGAGAGTTTCGCCCAGTGTGTTGTAGCTAAATCGAAGAATTAACGATGACCCTTATCGTGTAGATATTTATCACTGCCGTCTGGTTTAAAGTACCAAGCTTGCATAATGGCCGCAACTGTGTGTGCTTTCAATTTCTAAATTATACGGCCAATAATCTTTTTGATCGTCCGACTCACGAGGGTGGGCGCCACTACCAAGATGGCGTCGGTTCTCGTCTACCAAGTACTCCCATGACCCCCCTTTATGCCTACTTTCAGCTCACACCAGCCAATAACACGAGGGTAGCCAAAACAGTCGATCTCGCGTGACTTTGTATCGAAGTGAAACTCCGTCTTCCGATTACGTACGAACCCTTTTATTTAACTTTTATGAGACTTGGTAATTATTACTTTGACATACAACTTTCTTATCACATGAAACTAGCGAATCGGCCCGGATTGGCACGGTAACGATTTAGTTTTTACAGCTATACTTTGAAAGACAAAAATAGTTACTGTGCATCATCCTTAAAAGATAAACATATGCTATCCCGAACTTTTCTGTAGACTTTTTTGAGAGCTACAATTCTGTGGTACATTAATTTGATGTATATCTTATGGTTTAATCAGCGCAAGCCATGTAAACACCATAAAAACTGTTTTTTACGACTTGATTACAAACGGTTCGACATTTCTCTACTATCCTTAAATTAAATATAAATGTATCATACACCAAAACCTTTTTCAAGAAATTCCCTAAATTATGTTGAGAACCGCATCAAAATCCATCAAATAGTTTAGAAGTACTAAGCGAATACACAGAC
Source organism: Clitarchus hookeri (assembly GCA_002778355.1). Lineage (NCBI taxonomy): Eukaryota > Metazoa > Arthropoda > Insecta > Phasmatodea > Phasmatidae > Clitarchus > Clitarchus hookeri. Next base: position 143,141 of record NQII01000763.1, read on the forward strand.
AGACGCAGATAAGCGACTAATATTAAGAACTAATATTAAGATTACCGAAGTCAATTTTTCATCGTATTAATAGGGAGACTCCCCATCGTGTGAGTGAGTGAAGAGATTTAGGCGGCTCTTAACAGCGAGGTATTGACAGCCGTTGAGGATGAAGCAAGGTAGCAATGGAACAGCGCGGGAATGAATGGACGGGGGAAGGAGAATATCGCCTTGAAGACCCGCCGACCAGTGGCATCGTCCAGCACGATTCCCTCTAGCGAAAATTCAGTGACCCGGCCAAGGATTGAGCCCGGTTCGCCTTAGTGTGAGGCGACAAGTCTAACCACTCAGCCACCACGGCTCCTTCTCCCTCGAACTTACTGGTTTTTATTGTATTGGAAAAGGCTTATTAAAGTCCCCCGGTGTAATGCTTGAAAGCTTATCAGGGAATGCCTTGTAAACTAACCTAAACTAACACCTATGCCTTGCCTGGGATTCGAACCCAGAGCCTCCCGCACCGCAGACCGGTGGTTCTCCAACCAATTGCGCCACTGGAGGTCGGCTCGAGCTCACTGGAGCTAAGAAACTCCACTGTTACCGCGAGAAAGGGTTTGCCTTTCCCTCCTCTTGATTCGGAGTGCATAAATTTCACTAGCAATGGTTCATCCCGTTTGACTTATCCCTTCTTCAGTTTGCCACATCAAAATTTATTTACACATGGTCACTTAATTTACGTTATGTCAGCTCCTAACATTACGTGGAATACATACAAATTTTTACCCATACAGCGAGAGAAAGAAAGCCTCACCAGCATGAGCCACAGCATTATCTGATGCTTGAGGATCGTTGAAAATGCACCAAATTTCTCTGAGCTCCTTATCGGTGTGAACTGTTTTTGAAATTCGCGATCTTGACTTTTCGGTAAGATGTGAAACTGTATCGCATCCTATGAAAGTGCGCCAAATAACAAGAATGTCCTTCACTGCCTCTGTTTTTTCTTGAATAGCTCCAATATAGTAAATCTTAACAGAATTAGTCTTCGTCCCTGGCATAATCATATTCAATAAGATGTTCGGTGGGGCAAGGGCGACTAGAAGAACAAGCAAGTCTGTATTTTCAGTTATAAAGTCTGCTTCAAGCCCTTTTTCGGCCTCTGCAATAGTTGTTGTCACAATCACCACATCAGCATCTGCATGAGCACCCTACACTCAGAAAATTATGGCTCTTAAGGGAGATGAGTTACATTTGGTTGTCATTGTTTGAGAGAAATGCAGTCTGTCTAAGGGTGACATACACAAAATCTTCCAACGCTACATCTATGTGGCAAGCCTTCCCTTAATGATGCAAATGTTCTTCGTCTTCTGTGCTATGTCATCCACCATACTGATTCAATACGACATGGGCTTGACCATAGTATGTAGTAACATATGCTGTATACTGCTAGCATATTCCTTTTTAAATGCCGCTGGATGCTGTCGTACAACACGATGAAGGAGATGTCCACTGTCGAACACAAACGACACACTTTGTGTTGAGGCACAGTTTGCTGTTGGTTGGATCGGAGTCGTTGACAAAAGTCTCACAATGGATGATTTCGTTCCCTTTCTTATTATACCTTCATCGAAAAGAGAAGGAGGGTACGCGGAATGTTGAAATGTTAAGATCTCCGACAGCTGTTCTACGGTCCTCACGGTGCACACAATGCAGCGCAAAAACTGCTTGGGGTTGATACAGACTTACACACTGTCACTGATCTCGTCACACTACCCAGAGATTCCACGACTGACTTGCGTTTCAGATGCATTTCACTGAATTTCATACCCTCAATTTGCTTCATTGCAGCAATAACAACTTGTAGTGCTTTGTCACAATTTACGTTTCCATCAGCTAATATGCCAGTGGACAGGGATGCAAGCTTAGAAGATGTTCTCTAGAATGGGCGATGTTCCTGGAACCAGTGTGCGAAGCGCAGAACATCTTTAGCATCACGATGCTGACGAGACTCCCGTAAGTCCACATGCTGTTCTGAGGAGGTGGACACGCCTGTAAGTTCCTCCACTGCATCCACTATTCTTGAGGATGCTGGAATGGAGTGCACCTAAGTAACAATAGTTGAAGGTGAAATCCCTCTGCCCCATTTCCGACCACCACTGCTCTTCATAGCTCACACCAGCCCTTTCTCAATGGCCATATCACTCCAAATTCCGCACAAAAATTTCTCACTCCACCTGATGGTGAAATAGCCTTTTCATATAAACTTTTGAAATTCTTCTTCGGGTAAGGTAGATTGAATTGTGTGCATTTCCTGAAGAAATACGTAACGAGATGCATGTAGGTATGGAGGCATGAGCTGAACACAGTGCAGATACCAGTCTTCACTTCTTTGTGCTCTAACAGACATGTGCACAATCTCCATCGTATTGATGAACTAAATCCACAAACTCTGAGTACAGCCAGGTTCTCTTGTGGTTTCCAGTAGTTTTTTTTCCAGTCTATCAACAACGTTCATAACTGGTAGTGATTCGAGTGCGCCGCATGGAGGAGTAGTACCCTCCACTAAGTCCAAACAAAGCAGAATATTGAATCAATATGGCGTCCACTAAGCAAAACCCAGCTTGGGATTCCTTGGGAGTTTTCTGAATTGCTAAGTGGAGTGCCCTAAATATTTAACCAAAGTAATCACTTAGTTTTTTTTTATGTCTACCGGAGAGCCACCCTTACACACGCGGTATAGCAAATGAACCTCTGCTACATATGTGCCACATCTACAAATAAGCTGCACTGTGAACCCAACGTAACGTAAAGTTATAACGTGTTATACGAATCTGATTAGGTTTTAAACGCTCTAAAACTTTTATTTGGAAGAATTGTCCTTATTGTAAGCCGTTTTAATTTAAATCGCTAAAATATTGCAACATCAGGTTAAAAAAATTAAAATTGTTTTTTAAAAGTCACGTAAACGTAATAGTGAGTAAAAGTATAATTTACCTACTCAGTGTGTAAGCCGCTTCTATAAACAACATGTAGAAAAAAACACGAACTGAAAATGTTGAATCGTCTGAGTGGTACATATATTTTCCCAATAATATGTAAAAATCCAACATGGCCACTTAATTTTTCAAAATGGCGAAAAAACCGACACGGGATTTTTTTTTTTACTTTTTGGAGACGCTCAGGAGATGTAACCCAACGCATCTGTGGAGGTTTCGTCTTATTTTTTTTTTAACTTCTGGGTTTGAGTCTAATTTTGTCTAAATGCACTGTACTATAAGAGTAACGCGAGTGTTTGAAGCACACAAGCAAAGGCGCGATAAGGGTTAACCTGGCGCGTTCATCAAATGTCTCCTCGCATTTATGCGCAAATCATTTCACTGGAGTATAGTAAATTTGCGGTATCTTTGCACTTTTTTGAATCAAGCATATGAAAAATCACCCTATGTATGACACGTTTGGTTGGGTCCTAAGTACGTCATGTAAGACAAGCGTTTTACACCTCTCTTTAAATAAACGTAACTTATTTTTGATTAATGTGAACATTTACTTATATTTTATCTATAATTATGGTATTTCATTTATGTTAATACGAATAAAAGCAGGGGAAAAATGTGTTGGTGTGTTGGTGTTGTCTAGTAATAAATAGTTCTCATCCAAAAAATATTATTAAACTGACTGCGTACAAATGCGATCCTTTGTACACTAAAGAGCCAAAAAAAATTGTACACCTGCATAATATCGTGTAGGGCCCCCGAGCACGCAGAAGTGCCGCAAGACGACGTGGCATGGACTCGACTAATGTCTGAAGGTATGCAGGAGGCAATTCACGCCATTAATCCTGCAGGGCAGTTCACAAATCTAATCTGCGCCAATTTGAGAAAGGGTTGCACGTCTGTCACGTTTAATGATTCTCGTCAGTCATCGTTTGTCCCGTTCGTTCGAGATCTTTTTCCGGCCGCAGAGATGTCGGAGATGTGATGTTTTACCGGATTCCCGATATTCACGGTACACTCGTGAAATGGTCGTACGCGAACATCCAAATGTTATCGCTACCTCGGAGATGCTATGTCCCATCTCTCGTGCGCCGACTATAACACCACGTTCAAACTCACTTAAATTTTGATAACCTGCCATTGTAGCAGCAGTAACTGATCTAGCTGCCGATCGCATCGCGTTACTCTGATTGGTTCCATACCTCTGTTATTTGAACACGCACGCCTATACCAGTTTTTTTTAGCTCTACGGTGTAATTATCCTGAAAGCTTTGACGTGAAAAGTCTGTAAAATCACACCTAATCGTGGGTAAGGTTTATTCTACTCAGGTTAGGAAGCTCAACGCTTTTAGATTGACAACCAAAAGTTTCGCAACAGTAGTAACCTCTAGTGTCGCATGTGTACCGGAATTGTCTCTATTTTCTACGTAAACGAACGAAATAATTGCAATAATCATGATTCAAATATAAAATAACTTTATAAGTAAGTAAAATCTCTTTTATTTTTATTATTCACGTAAATCAAAATTTTAACTGATAGTGTCCTCTTTGGAACACTGCTCACCTAGCCGCGGAAATTTTCCCTGTGCCAAATTCTCCCACAAAAAAAAACTCGTTTTGTTCCTAACCTGAGTGGAATTGCCCTTCCATGGGGTAGCAGGACGGATAACGGCGATGTAACATTCGCAGGGTAATCTGTTCCTTTGTGAAGTCAGCAAAAAAAAAAAAATCGCCGTACGTAGTCCTGTGTTTAAGATATATATTTTCCTGCAAAGCAGTGTTTCAAACTATGGTGACAATGCTGTATCTTTTTTGAATAGATTGCTGTACTTGAAACCATTTAGTCACCGCTTAAAATCTTGAGGAAACAGAACACAAACGATGCTTGTTTTTGCTCTTTTCAATCGCCCCATTACAACGCTTCCTTATGGCAGAGCGTGACCTTGAGGAGTAATTTTTTTTTTTTTTACAAGAGAAGGTCCTTATGATTTTTGCCTGGTTTTCAAGCAAAGAGAATTTGCTATAGGGAAATACACGTTAATAAAACTCTGTTTTTGAAGCCAATTTTGAAGTGATAAATTTGAAATAAATATCTTAGTGTGATAAACGATTCTCTCAAGCCGTGTATCTACGCAAATATAACATCTGGTTTTTCAGTAATTTCTTATTTAATAATAAATTATTATAATTTTTTTAGGGAACGGGCTATACATTAATGTTACAAAAGAATTCGGTAGTAAAGAAGCACTCTGCTGAAAAAGTTTCTGGTGGTATATATCTGTGTTTAACAGGAACGCCTAAAAACCTAATTTCATTAACACGTATTTCCCTATATAGTCACTCGACAGTTACCTACAACTTTCCTGAAGCACCGCTCATGTTCTACTTCCAGAATATTCCTCCGCCCCATGCAAACAAGGCTTAACCGAGTCTAGAAAACTACACTAAAGGAACCGCTTACCACATTCGTGCGCACTCACTTTTATAAGATCTTGCGTAAGAACTATTTATTACTAGACATTATCAACAAACCTATTTTCTCACTACTTTAATTCAAATTAATTATAAATGAAATATTTTAAGTTATAAGTAAAATAAAAATTGAAGTACGATTTAATTAAAAAATAGACTACTTGTATGTTAACACCATTATAAAACGCTTTTAATACCTGGCGTATTTAAACCAAACCCGTCATGCATGGGGTGAAATTTCAACGGTTCGATTCAAAAAGTGTAAAGAAACCGCGAATAGACTATGCCTCGTTGATTTCAAACGAGGCAACAGCCTGGAGTACTCTGTGGTGGCATCGGGGTGCCGGCAGAGAGATCAGACCTCCATCGCTCGTGCTACCCCACGTCGTTAAGTCGCGGTAATGAAGAATATCTGCGCCGCTGACACCAGCTCCCCGCAAGCTGTGAAATGATTATGAAGCCCTGCGATGGGCGCAGGGGAGTCCCAGAGGCTCCAGACGCTTGTAAATCATTGTTACGCGTTTATTTCCCGCCTCGCCGGCGGATTGCGTCCCCAGAGTTTACGGCTCCGCTCCACCCCCACCCCCCCTCATAAGGAGCCAAGAACCCCTTACAACAGGACAGCAGTGTTGCCAACACTTACGCTGTGAATTCCGCAGGTGAAAATCCACCGCAATACACAAGCTTATGAAAGTGCACGTAATAATAGCGAGGTCGTGAGAGGTCGACGAGGGCGAAGCGAGGTGTGTATGGATTGCAGGCGCGGGGAAAACGGGAGATCCCCGAGCAAACCCGCTGAGCAGCGACATCGTCCGGCACGCTGGCCACGTGCGAAAAATCCGGGGGCGACCCCGCCGGGAATTGAACCCGGTTCGACAAGGTGCGAGGCAAGTAGCCTGACCACTACACCACCGCGGCCCCAATCATTTCATTGACGACAATATCAATCAATATTCTGTTTTGAGAGAAGGTCTTCAAAAATTATTGTATATCATCTAAACTTAGCATTTTTGCCAACCTCAGTACCTGAAGCACGAGATGTGTAAATTTTCGTGATACCAACATTTTTTCTAAGAACCTTCGTATGGTCAGTCTGATTGGCTACTGCATGACGCGGAAGACTCCTTGTTCGCTGGGCTGACGGCATTTAAAGGCTGTTCACGGTTATGTGAGCACTTTTGAAATCAACCTTTGAAAAATGCCACTGCTCCTACCCGCGTACATGTTCACGCGCACATCGACTGCCAAGCGCCCAGTCAAGTTGGTAACGACGAAAGGAAAGTAGTTCCATGTCTTCACGTTAAATTAAAAGTGCTCGGTAAACCTTCGTGAATATTAAATTAATGCATACTGCTATATGTTCTTTTAAATGCAGCTGAAGGTGAAAATGAACCAATTTCTGTATTATTTATTTTTTAAATAATTTTACAGTTTCACTTGACCGATGCATGGATTAAGTGAACAGGCTCATAACAATGTTATGGAGGAAGAATACACAATAATGGGTGCAATTAAACGCCATTCGCAGTTAGATGAGCACTTTTTGTAGCCCCCTCATTTGGAATAATAGTCAATAAATGTATTTTATTGAAGCCAGAGACCTTAACTTTCGAGTCTAGTGAATTATATAAACTGTGCTTACTACTTGCATGGCAATATTTATTTTAAAATGTGGTGGAAGGATAAAATATGCACTGATAGGAAAAAAAAGTAACTAAGGCCTCAAATGTGCTCAGATTACCGTGAACAGCGTATATGTAGGCGCTGACTGACGAACGGCGTTCCAACATTTTGCTAGCCAGTGACGGCATTTTGCTGGCGTGTGCGGCTGGAGGTTGCGATATAAGCTCCTCTTTAACATCTGTCTTCTTAAGTAAACAGTGACCCAAGTGTTGCTTGCGGGGATCAAGCTAAGAACATTTAGATTTCGAGTCAGCCACGCCCGATCGGCGCATTAGCCCTTTCACATGCGGTTTTTACGCATAATTTTACGTACCTGTGGCAAAATAAAATTTTATGATACTTGTTGTACTTACACTAATATGGAAATTATTTCGTTGCCACAATCAATGATCCGTAGGCTTTGTGCTTGGTGATAATGCTGTGAACATTCATAGCGTAGATAAGTGTCGAGGTTTAAGAATCGGGTTATCACAAGGGAGACCATTGTAACCTGAGCTTCGCGATGCACAGTACCAGCCAAATAAAGCGAGTGAGTGAGTAAAGGGGCTTGGGAGGATGGAAACTAGGTGAGTATGGAGAAGCGTCGGAATGAAAGGGCAGGGGAAACTGGTGACCCCGAGAAAACCCACCAACCAGTGGCATCCAGCACGATTCCCACATACGAAAATCCGGGAGCAATCCCGCAGTAAAAATCGAACCCGGTTTGTCTAGGTGGAAGGCGAGTATTCTAACCACTACACCACCGCGACCCCAGGTCAAATATTTCCTTCCCGTGTAACATGCCCGCAGCTGTGTATTTATGTAAACCTATACTGGATATAGGCTATTCATGGTAAAGGGAGCTTTTTTTAAGCCCCTTCTTATTTTCTGTAAATGTTCTATCTTTCCGCCGCTTTTTAGTATAAACATTACCATGTGACTAATGAATTCAGTGTATACATTTCACCAATCTCACAAGTCAACAGTAGAATGATTTGGGGAAATTTGGGCCACCAGGACCCTGGATCGGAGTTCGCTGTTTTGCTCTGTCATTCCGGTACACCAGCAGACATCTTGTCCGTCATGAATATCGGTGACTTTGACCTTGACCCCGGTGATCTTTGACCTTGAAAACCCATAAAATAAAAATTAAAATATCCCAAAATATTAATAAAAATATATTTTTAAGAAATGTATACAATAAAAATTGTATGTTCGAGCTTAGAGGGGACGAGAGACTTGAACCGACTAGCCACCATGATATGACGTCACCCAACGGCCATGTTGGAACCATATGACCTTTGCCTTGACCCTATGACATTAACCTGGACGACATTGAAAACAAAAACTCTAGGAAAAATTATAAAAAATGAATAAATTCATAAAAGTCAGAGAGCATACTAAATTTATGACTAATACCGCCATATTGGATCCAGGTGACTTTGACCTTTGGCCCTAATCTGGTTACCTTTGAACTTTAAATAAAAAAACCGTCGAAAATACCTAAAATATCATAAGAATTTATAAACCATTAATAAAAGACATTTCAAAAGCAATCTTTAAAAACAATTTTTTAAAACTTACATATCCGGAACTTCCACAGAGCACAATGTCCACCCGACGACTAACCCCCCTCCAATTAATCACTTTGTATTAACATTCCCCTGCCATTCCCAATGTTTCTCATTAATTAACTAGTCGGCAGGTCTCCACCTCCCTCACCTTTGATCATTTTGTCAAATGTTATTGGTTTTTTCGTTTGCCATTTGTTTACATTTTTATCTCCTAGGCGGCACTGATAACTCTAACCAACATGTTAGATCTGGATGACCTTCACCCTGACATCACATCTGGGTCCTTAACGTTGTGCCCATGACCGTGGATAAACTTGAAGGAAAAAATAAATTCAATAAACTTTTTAAAATCCAAAAAATTTTAAAATTAAAAAAAAAAAATTTAAAAAAATTATTAAAGACTTGTTTTATCATTAATATTTCGATCAATTTCACAAACTTTCCACCAATCAGCACCGCAATCAGCACCACAATTAGCACCACATGCACAAGAATCAGCACCACATGCACCACAATCAGCACCGCAATTCTAATCCATCCATTTTTCGCAATTTTTTCATACATTTTTTAATATTTCGCAATCTTTCCATCAACCTTTCATTATTCCCGTCAATCTTTCGCAGTCCAACCATTAATCTTCAAATATTCCCATCAATCTTTCGCAATTTATCCATCCATTTTTCAATCTTACCATCAATCTTTCACAATGCAGAGACTCGATTACCCAGGCAAAACATACACGGGCACGGGAAGATGAGTGGAGAGGACAAACAGGCGAGAGCGAATACGGAAGTGAAAGACAAGCACATGCGAGAAGAAAGTGGATAAAGAACAGACAGTAGGCTAGAAGCGAAGCAATGAAGAGATTACACCGACCAAGAATCGAACCCGGGAGACCGCAGCGAAACCGAGGACGAGCCTGTAGCAGTCCAGAGATGGCAACCGAACGAGAGAAAGGGAAGCCGCCTCCCCTCCTCCACCCCCTGCAAGCTATCCAGGACAACAGTAAAGGTGGCAAGAAGAAATTCAAGGGCGACAATCTGTTTACAGTTTGACCTGTAAAGTTGGGCCTTCAGCCAAAAGGCGTGTAGACACCACACTTAAGTGTGACTGAGTGTCACGGGAACCAGAGTCGAATGTGTTTCAAATTTTTTACCGAGAGTGTTGTGTGTTGACATTTGCCTGCTCGGAGAAGCATCAGAGGCGGGTTAAGATAAGGGTCTTATTTTTTGGTTCTTTCACGGTCTGTGAGCCGTCGTAACAGTAAAACGTACCATGAGTCAGTTCGCTTTGTGTGTTATCGGAAGTCCATTTGTAAAACTGGCAGAGTATCGCCAGACATTAGTTGAATGTGGGAACAGAGTGTCCCAACATGGAAAATAAGAGGGTTTTTTATTTGAACGGCCTACACGCCGACGTAAAAATAAATACCATGTCACCAAAAATGTAAATGCTGGCAGTAAGCTGTGCAATATACCAGCCATACACCACCTCATTTGTTTGCATATATCAAGAACGTCTCCGCCTTACCAGGAGACCGAAGCACAGAAGAGCGACTAAGTTAGAAGTAAATGATTTGGATGGATCACGGTAGGTCATGTTGTGTAACCCTTTAAATTGTAATCCTATACAAAAGTGTGAAACCATGTAAGAAGCTTTGTAAGGTAAGCATGTCCGAGATGTGTATCGCCCTGTTTATTTTATTTTTGCGAGTTCAAATATGTAGCCAGGAGTTACACTGTGCAGTAACATGCAGTCCACGGCAGAAATAGAACACCGGAAAAGTTTGTTGTTTGTAGAAGTGTTAAAGACATCCCAATAAACATAAAAAGTTAGCTTTAATTTCCAGTGTATGAGGCCTGCGAAGTGTTTGAAGATGCACCATAAGAATAGACACTTTGTTTTGTAATCGCAGAAGCCAGAGTGTTAGGCCCTTTTTACAGGCAGGGCACGCTTGTCATCCGTGGGGATGCGCGCCCTTGAGTGACGCACCCTTGAGTGACGACAGCTAGGTGACCAGATAAGGTGACCGCAGGAGTGAGGGGACGAGTCGAAGTGGAGGTCACGCCATGAGATCAACCACGCGGGAAGTGAGCACGCGGCATAGACAAGGCTAGCTCTACAGAGATGCAACCGATTCCTGAAATTATGGCATGGAAAGTGTCAGCGCCGAAGATACTAGGGGGTTTTGACGCATGGCGCATATAGGAAATGTTAGAAGCAGCGCTGTCACAACCCTTCCCCCCACCAGCATAAACCATGTAGGGCCTTCTGGATGACATGGGTCGCCCATTTATGCATACCGAGGTCAAGAAGAAGTGAGGTAGCACTTGCCACCCTCGGGCCTTCTCCTTTCACCCCCTAGCAAGCCCAGTGAAATTTGTAAATGCTAAGAAATGACGAGATAGTAAGGCGATTTCTGCCCGAAGTTAAAAACGCGCACCGAGAATAAGCTGGCAGTGTATGGTAGGGGCAACTGGCCCACACTACCTCCTCCCCCCAACCTTCAAGAACCATGGTGTATGTATGAAGTGCTTTGTACTGCAGCCTCCTCCTCACCCCTTCCCCAACAAGGGAGACACATGTAGGAATCGAGGGAGGGAGCCAAGAGAGAATATAAGCCTCTTCCTAGGGAGGGTGGGGTTAAGTTGAAGTAGATCAGTTGGACAGTTTTGATCACAGTGCCGAGAGAGTCTGTTGGTCAGTCATATCGGGGCAGTCGGAAGCTGCAATACTCTGCGCCGAGAGAGTAAGTCAGTGCAAGAGATTCTAAGGCTGGGATATTGGAGCCCGGCCACTTCCATCAGCCGCATCAGTCGGTCGCAACATTAAGGGGTCAGCCATATCGGGATGCGAAATGCAGGGCAGAATCAGAGACAGTTACCAGAGTTACGTCGGACAAGTAGTATCGCCACACTGGGACACGTATGGCGACAGGCATTGGGAGCCAGGAGCGCGGAGTCAGCCGGGAGAGAATCACAACATTAAGGGGTAAGCTATACCGGGATGCGAAACACAGGGCACAGGGCAGAAGCAGTTAGTCAGGTATCGCATCAGTCAGTCAGTCACCAGTCTGTCAGTTTACACACCGAGAAGCCGGAGTCGAGTGGTGAGATCCAATGAAGGGGCACCATGTCGAGCTAGTAGGATTATTCCAGTGCAGCCCGTAGCCGAGAAGGACGAGTGGGGGCCTGCCCGGGCCCCTTTCCGGGACGTGGTAGGGAAGTAATAAGTCAATTACAATCCTATGCCAAGAACAAAGCGAGTGGTGAACTTCAACGAAAAGCGCACATCGAGAGGAAGCCAGCTGAGTACAACAAGCTAACCACAGAGGGCCTATAACAGGGCCATCCAGCTAACCAGATCTCATCAACTTCCGTAATGTATCCGGGCCATCAAACTCACCAGACCTCAACTGCCAGAACAACTACCCTGCAACCGCAACAACTACATATAAGTAACAATGGCCTCACTCAGGGATGTGTTTTGTTACCTTATTCCCCCACACCATCGGAAACATTAACCAGAACATTGTAACTAGCTCTTCAGGCCAGAACTCGCAGGGCGTTAAAGTATGAGTAAATTCTCGGCACAAGGTACTGGGAAAGTATGTATAAAGTCCTGCAACAGTGCCGGGAATGTGTGAAATAATTCCCATTAAATAAACTGGTTCAAATCAGCGTAATGAAGCATTGTTTGATATCCCCTCAACCTTCAAGGCACCTTATAGTCTGTGCCATTTAAAATTAACTGTAGACTCTATGAACCATTCTGTACACCACAGGTAGGGAGTAGCTGTAATACATTTGCCTACAAGCATATTTAAATAACACATTGTTATTTAAGTATTTGAGTGTTTTCTTCTGGTGCGAATGAGTAAGTGGGTTTTCTCAGAGTGCTCCCGTATTTTTTTTTATATAAATTGTATGGTGGAAGGCCTTTTTTGGTCACAAGTTAAGCTCTTGCTGTAAAAATAACCACATTTATATAGAAAAAAAGGACAATTGACATTCTGACACCATGAGGTGAACGATTTGGAAGTGCTCTCTCGTTATATCACGAAGATGAATTGCGAATACCAAGGTCTGCCTTTCACCTCAACGATAACAGAGCTGCAACCTGCATCATTGCCAACTGGTTGTTGCCAGTGCTGATTCTGCGATCGAGTTTTTACCTATGGTGGAAATGCTCGTCGGCATGTAAGAATGGCCTGTACGAAGAGTCCTTTTCGCACGATGAAGCATTACGAAATTGGCCCCATGCAGTTTGTGCAAGGCTATACATTGAAAGAACATACCGAGATCTGGAAGGATTAGTCTACTGGGAGTCAGCAAGTGTTGCCGGCAATGCCTCTTGCGGCATCTTTGGGTACCGATTCGACAGGCGATTATGACGAGACAGTTAACAGTGGAATGAGTGACTTGCATTGTACAGTAGAGTCGGTTTGTGTGGAATGTACACTTGCACGACGTTCGCATGAAGTCGACAAACTTCGAAATAAACTGTCGTCGGCTCTAAATACTGATAAGCATACAACTCCTTCTACAAAGGAAAGCAAATATAATATTGAGGATGAAACAGGAATTGAAGAAGATCATGAAGGCAGCATAGATGCAAATGAACATAAATACAGTGATAATGTTGAAGTTGATGATTGCTATTTTCTCGATGCAGTGAAAACCCCCTCTAACACATTTACGGCAATGAGCGACATGAAGAAGGCAGAAGACGCCGAGAATAATGGCTACCTATTTCCCGAAGACCCGAATGATTTTGTTGATACACTCGGATATTTGATTGACCTTCAAAAAACATGGTTATTTCTCATGCATTGATGAACTATTTTCAAACATTAGTAAACTGAAGGAATGGGGATATATAGCATGATGTGATGAACTGCTTTCTTCTAAAATTGTAATTACAAAATAAAACTAAATTTGTATTATAAAATAACTAGGTTTTTCTTAATTTTTTTGTGTCATATGATTTTATCCCTCATAACTTTAAAGTGGTGTTATGATACTCGATTATTAATGCAAACATCTGCTTATAGAATTAAGACGAAAGACTTAACGTCCAAAAAATACATGAATAGTTGGTTGCATACAAATAATTAATACTCTCGACACGTACAAATTTTGGAGAAAGTTCGTGAATCGCATATTTTTTATATGTCTGGCTAGTGACAGACTACAAACCCATGGATTGCATATGAATTGATGATTGATGGAAAGATTGTGAAATATTAATGGAAAGATTGCGAAAGATTGATGGACAGATTGCGAAAGATTGATTGAAATATTGCGAAATGTTGATGGAAAGATTGTGATAGATTGATGAAAAGATTACGAAAGATGTATGGAAATATGAAAAGATTGCGGGATAGATTAAGAAAAGATTGACGGAGAGATTGCAAAAGATAGATGGGAAAATTGAAATATTAGTTTGCTAAATATTGATGGAAATATTGCGAAAGATTGGATTGCAGATGCAAATATATATGGGAAGATTGCGAATGACTAATGAGACGACTGAAAAATTGATGGAATGATTGCAAAAGATTGATGGATTGGGATTGATCCAATAATTGGGATTGTGGTGCTGATTGTAGCATGTGTGGTGTTGATTTTTGGGAATATGGTGCTGTTTCTGGTGCGTATGGTGCTAATTGTGGTACTGATTACAGTGCAGACTGGTGTAAAGATTATGAGATTGATCAAAATGTTGATAAAAACTTGTCTTTAATTAATGATTTTATTTTTTAAATATTAGGAAAAAAAATTCGGATTTTAAAACAGTTTTTAGAATTTATTTTTTGTTCAAGGTTATCCAACATTATGGACCCGGGGTTATTGTCACAGATGTGAGGTCAAGGTGAACGTTATTCTGTTGTAATTTGTGGGTCTGACATCATTGCCACCTAGGTGATTAAAATGTAAACAAATGACAAACGAAAAATCTAATATGGCGAGTGGAGTGCATTCGAAAGAACGAGCAATGGGGAGGGGAGCGAAGGCTTGCCGACTAATTAACCAATGAGAAACTTTGCAATGGGGAGGGGAATGCTAATACAATGTGATTGATTGGAAGGAGATTTATCGTCTACTGGGCATGGTGCTGTGTGGACCTCCGGAAATATAAGTTTTTAAACATAATTAAAAATTGTAGTTTAAAATAATATTTTTTATATATTTTTTATTAATGTTTTGGAACTTTTTCAGATTTTTGACGAATTATTGGTTTCAAAGTCAAAGGTCACTGGGTTAGGGCCAAAGGTCAAGGTCACCTGGATCAAAGGTGATGGTAGTTGTCTGTAATGAAGTATGCTCTCAGAAATTTATGTCCTTATTCCATTAATGCATGCAGCATGATTAGTATTATAAATACCGCTATGACACCCCTGCCATATTAAACCAGTGTAGGGCAATCCAGTACACACATACCACAGGACACATGCTGCACAGTGAGTCCTACACTGGGGGGCTGACAGGCAGTTAACATGTGCCGAGGTAATGCCGAGGTAAGCCAGCAATTCACCCAAGGGGGAATTAAAATACATGCCAAGGTGGGCATCGGCTAGAATATCTCCTACCCACCCTGAAGGTGAGATATGTGGGAGGAAATGGCTGACAGTGTTTGGCAGTATTGCTGCGCCCCCCCCCCTTACCAACCACGAGCAAAATACATGAGAATATGGGCACATGTCAAGGAAATGCCAAGATAAGCTAGAGTTGTGCCAATGCATCTCTAGTTAGACGAGTAAGAAGGACTGCAAGTGTTTGGCAGTATGGCCACAGGCCACCCCTATCCTCCCCCCAAAAAGTCTTGGCAAGTGGAGGAAGTAGTAGTTGTTCGATCCCCATCCCCTTCCACCCGAGGAGACCCGTGGAAAAAAATGTTGACGGCATTGACATGTGGAGGATGCCAGGAGGGGAGTTCAGTAGTCCCCACACTTGGAGGAGACAGTTAGTTGTTCGGTGACCTCGCTGCAGGGCAGAAGAAGAGGAGGCGGTCTGGAGTGACGTCGCCCAGAAGCACCACGTCGGGAAGAGGGAGTAAGTCAGTCAGTCCAGTCAGTTAGTCGAGTGAGTCGTGTAGAGCCACAGTCGAGGCCGGGGAGCGGACCCTGGCAGTGTCAGTCGGATCGTGATGTCGCCAGAGTGAGCTGTATCGTGAAAGTCGCCGAGAAGAGAACCCCAGGACAGTCAGTCGTGGAGAGCCTTCATCGAAGCCGCTGTATCCATCACGCCAACAAGAAGAAGTCGAGGGCCTGTGAAGGGCCGCCCCGCTTACAGGAGCTCAACCTACCGTCGGAACAACCAAAACTACAAATAATTAAGTTATTGATTACCCCTATTCAACATCCTAGGCACCCACAGTCTATGCCTGGTAAAAGTAACTCGTACCCAACAAATCACCTTGTTTACCACAGGTGGCGAGTAGCATCAATTTATTTATGGTGCCAAACATGGGGCGAAGTGAACTGTGTATGCAGAAAACAAGGACCGGACTATACCAAGAGAAGGGTTCTTGCCCCTACCGAGCTAGTCAGGATGAAACAGACTTCGAGGAGTCAGGAACAAAACCTTGTGGCGCCCAGTAAACAATTTACCTATGAGTCAAAATTATCGAGGCCGGTAGACTAGGAATTAACTAGTATGAGCGAGAGAAGAGGGCGTAG
The DNA here is from genome assembly GCA_002778355.1 of Clitarchus hookeri. Taxonomy (NCBI): domain Eukaryota; kingdom Metazoa; phylum Arthropoda; class Insecta; order Phasmatodea; family Phasmatidae; genus Clitarchus; species Clitarchus hookeri. The sequence continues at coordinate 159,496 of NQII01000763.1, forward strand.
AGGCGAAGCGAGATTAGCTGAGAAGTAGGCCACTAGTCCACTGGATGGTGTACAATGGCATCGCGATAGCGGGCGAGAGGACGAGACAAACGAAAGAGCATATGCAAACCGAGATAAGAGAGCATGGAAGCGAAGGGAGATTAGTGAGGAGCGGACAGGAGTGGGAATGCGGACGAAAGATAACGCGAGAGCAAGAGTGAGTGGAGGCTGAAAGCAAACAAGGAGGTGAGAGCGAGGATGCAAAGGGAGATTAGCAAGGAGCGGGCGAGAGGACGCGATGGAAGCGAACGAGGAAGGGAGGTTAGCAGCGAAGAAGGCCACTAGTCCACCTGATGGTGGGACAATAGCATGGAGATAGAGGGAAAAAGCAATAAAGCCACATTACCCCAACATGCTATCTCAGTCAGAGGCCGATAATGGTACCAGGAGCGCCAGTGAGACCCACTTACCCGGCCAAAAGTACGCAGGAACAGGAGGAATAAGCGAGAGAAGGAGAAGTAGCGAGCGAAAGAAGATGGGTGAGAAAGCAAGAACAAGCGAGCGAAGAAGAAGACTCGAGCAAAAGGGAAATACACCGACAGAGAACCAAACACAGCAAATATTGAGGAGACGAGGATGTACCGGGGGACCACAACCAACCCAAGGACGAGAGCCCGCAGCAGTCCGGAGATGGCCCCATGACACCAGAGCGAGAGGATTGCGATGCAGCCTTCCCCCCGCAAGCTGTCCAGGACACAGTAGGTGGCGAGGCATCCCCTAATCAGACGGAAACAGACTCTATGTGGCATGAGGAAAGATTGTTTACCTCATGTCACCCGCTGAGAGACCCAGGGCAGAGCATCCAACCTGATGCCAGATCACAAATGCACCTAGTTTTTTATTTTACCAGTGGTCCATGTTAAGTTAGAAATATATGCCATCAGCCGAGTTATAGTGTGCACAACATTAGTTTGAACTCAGGAACAAGGTTTACAGGCTAGTAAGATAAGTGTGTTGTTTTATTTAAGGGTTTTTTTTAATGGCCTAAGAGTCGCCGTAACAGTAAACCATGTCAGTACATGTAACAGCTGCCAGGCAGCCTTGCCAATTACCGACCATCTGCCACTCAATTTTTTTGCCACTGTCAAGAAAGCACCCGAATTACCAGAGCAGCAGAAGAAGATAAAACAAAATAAGTTAAAAATTACGGTGATCTGGATGGATCACTTAGGCCATGTAGTGTAACTGTATATCCATGTAATGTTTGTAATTAATGTAAGGGAGTCCAAGATGTGTGATACCCATGTTGTTTTCGTGAATTCAAGTCAGGGTCGCACCGGCCAGGAACGAATTGATACGTGGTGCATATGGTTAGTATTAGAAGCACCGCTGTCACACCCCCGGTTTCTTAAACCAGTGTATGCCCCCCAGTAGACACATGCCATAAGACAAGTGCGACACATGGCATGGCCAGCTCCAGAGGGAGAAGAGGCTAACAGGCAGTTAACACATACCTAGGTAATGCCGAGGTAAGCTAACAATTCGCCCATGAGGGAATTAAGACAAGTGCCAAGGTGGGCAGTGGCTAGAATATCGCCAACACACCCTGAAGGTGAGATACATGGGAGAAAAGGGCTGACAGTGTTTGACAGTATTGCTGTGCCTCCCACCCTCCATGAGCAAAACGCATGAGAACATGGACATGTGCCATGGAAATGCCAAGGTAAGCTAGAGTTGTGCCACCACAACTCTAGTTAGACGAGTAAGAAGGGCTGAGAGTGTTTGGCAGTATGGCCGCAGGCCACCCCCACTTCTCCCCAAAGTGTCATGGCATGTGGAGAAAGTAGTAGGTGTTCTGTGCTCCCCCCCCCAGGAGACCTGTGGAAAAACCCTAACGGCATTGACGCATGGAGTATGCCGGGAAAAGAGTTAATTTGTCCCCACATGTGGAGCAGGTAGTTAGTTGTTCGGTGGCCTCTTCGCGGGGCGGAAGGAGAGAAGGCGGTCTGGGGTGACGTCGCCCAGAAGTGCCACATCTGGACGAGGGAGTAAGTCAGTCAGTCAGTCGAGTCAGTTAGTCGAGTGAGTCGTGTAGAGTCATCAGTCGAGGCCGGGGAGTGGACCCCGGCAGGGTCAGTCGGATTGTGAGGTCACTGGAGTGAGTCGTATCGAGAAAGTCGTCGAGAAGAGAACGGGACAGTCAGTCGTGAAGAGCTGTCATCGAGGCCGCTGTATCCATCACGTCAAAGAGGTGAAGTCGAGGGCCTGTGAAGGGCCGCCCATTTCCCAGAGCTCTACCTACCGCCGGAACAACCAGAACTACAAATACAGCTAAATACCAGTATCGTCGCTCAAGTGACATTTCCCGATGCCTATCGTTCCCCCAAGATATCAGAAGCAGTTAGCACGAGTACTTAAAGCCACCCTTCAGGCTCACAACTTGCAGGGAACAGTCTCGCAGGGTAAAGTATGTGTTTGTTTCCGGGAAAGTATGTGTTAATTTCCGGTAAAATATAAACCGCTTAAGACCAAGAAGTTGTTAAGTTATTGACTACGGTATTCAACATCCTAGGCACCCATAGTCTGTGCCTGGTAAAGGTAACTCGTACCCTACAAATCGACCGGTATACCACAGGTGGCGAGTAGCATCACCATTTTTGCAATTTTATCAAAAATTTTTGTTTTCAAGGCCTCCAAGATCATGGTTATAACAGTCAAGGTCATGGGTCAAGGTCGCCTTGTTCCAACATGGCGGTTGGGTGACATCATAACATGGTGGCTGGTCGGTTCCAGACCCTCGTACCCTCTAAGTCCTAACATTTAGAATTAAAATTTTACAATTTTTTAAAATTAATTTTTAATATTTTTTATATAATTTTTTTTAAGGTCAAAGGTCCTAAGGATTAATGTCAAAGGTCAATGTCACCGACATCCAACATGGCGGAAAATATGTCCTCCAGGGGACCAGAAAGACAGAGCATGACCAGCTCCGATCCCAGATCCCGATGGCCCAAACTTCTCCACGTCTGATGCTGCAATAAAATATATTTATTAGTGTTTAATGCTGGTTGCGAGGTAGTATTCACTTTACTGTCAATATCATATCGGGTTGAAAAGGGGAGGAAGGTTAAGTTTAAAGCTCCCGTCCACTTGGCTTTTGAACTGCGTTGTAGAGTGATGTTAATTTACGATTTTCTGAGAAAATATTATACGTGCGGCCAATGTGCTCATCTACGAAAAGAACACTCACTTCAGAAGAGGGCTGATTAGTACTTTCAAGACGTCATGTACATTAGAAACACCATTTTTGAATACACCAAAATGGCCAAAAAAGACTTTTCAATAGCTCTATCTCAAAATATACGCGTCATATTAATACAAAAATACTCAAGGGCCCTGCACTGAACCATCCTACAGATTCTCCACCAAAAAATTAATAGGTTCACCGCTGAAAGCCCTATAGGTATACGCAGTGCGACGAGAACATTGCACGTCAGTTCAGAGCTTTGCACTTAGTGGTGATAGCATACTTGATGCGCCTGGCAGTGTCGCCCTTATCGCCCCTGCGCCTCTCGGCCTCAAATGCGGAAAAATGCTCCGGGTAGGACGGATCCTTAAGGAAAGTGTGATTCTGACATGGTCGTTGGCACTCGTGCTCGCTTTCACATGGCGCCGGTATGCCGAGGCAGGAACGGCGGAGGTTGTCGCCCAACTCCCAAGCATCTTGTGGTTCGGAACCCCCAAAACGATGTTTTTCTCTCGTCGTCTCTAGTCTATATGCGTGTATTATGGGGACCTAAACTCTGAAATATCACTCTTACCTCACCCCATGGCGAGACGAATCCAATTCCCGGATTAATCGGCTTGCTTTCCACAAGTAGGAAAGGTGGAAGACGTTGATCTTAACCGATGGGTTATCTCGGAGTACTCCCGCTCCCCCATCCCATTGCATCCCATCGCCGCTGCATCGCCAGCCCACTTCTCCTTCACCCGGTTGTGTTAAGGGCAGTGGTTCACGAATGCAGTATGTTTATCCGATTTTCTCCACCAGGTGTTTTTCATAAGGTTTTACAGAAATTTTTGGCACGACAAGACATAAATGATAATTTTGTGAAGCAGCGAACATCTAACGACGTAATGACGTGTTCGACATTATTATTTGTGCACTGTCTTGCGAGAAATTTGGAATTTTTTTTTTTGAAAAACAACTATGTTGCGAAATTAACTATATGAGTCGTTGCGTACCGTTGTGTATGTGTGATTTTCTAACCTACCTTAAAACGGAGAGGAAAGTCGGAGGTCATGGGGGGGGGGAGGCGCCTAAGTGCGTCTCAGGGCTTATCCCTATACGCTTTGGCATGCAGGGAAGGTTCTAACTGCAAGGGCACATGCTCGCGACTTGACTGCGATTGGTCAAACATGGCCACATAGGGGCCATGGTTACCTCCCACGCTAACTTAACATGATTCACAAGGGGCGCGGGGGAGGTAACCCACTTAGACACCATAAAAACCCGGACGGGGGGAGGTAACCCACTTAGACACCGTAAAAAACCCATCGACAGAGAAAGAATTGCAAAATTGCATGCAATACATGAAGTAGGAGGTTTCTACTAGAACAGATTATGGCAAAGGACAATCTTTATTGAAAGGATGTTCGAAACACTATAAGAGAAATGTGCGTTGTGAGTATGTGAATATATATGTGCCGCCAAACACAACTAAATCTCGGTGTAGCGCATCTACTAATTGTAATTTCCTTGCTGCCTCTTTGTTCTTGCCGATAATGGTTCTGCGCGCGACGCGGTATTACAGCTCGCATGTGTTTTTTTTATCTCCGGGTGGCGAACATGTTGCCTGCTCACCAGGCGATAGTATTCCTACAACTGATATATTTGTGTGCGTTTACACGAGAACGGTGGGTCCTAGAGAGCTCGAACGATATTGCCCTTTTTCGATTATTACTGATGGCGTCAAACATCAATTTTACCTCGAGGTAACAAAGTTGTATGCACTAACAGTGTGCAAACCACTATTTTTTACACGGTGGAGGAGAGTAAGACGTATTATGCCTTCATTTTATCCCAGATCTTGGTTTGATTAATTCGCATACCAAATTTTGTTCCTGTAACACAAGAACGTTTCATAATATCCCACACAATATGCTTTTCGGTTTTCGCCTTAAGGGCTTCTGAAGCCCTTATTATTTGAAGTGATCCATGGCTATCATTTTTCAGATTTCTTCTTTTTCAAGTCAGCAATCCCATGGCACAGTTTGGTCACATCTTTCCGAAACACGTTATATATAAATGCAGTGATTTATTCAAGAGGTTGATTTCATAAGTGCTTACTGTCCCTTGGATAGCTTACACAAGTACTTTAGGTAGCTTTCTTGGAACTCACGGAACAGGTACATGAAAGAGACTTTTGTTTTTGTGTCGGCGGGACACGGTTCAGTCGCGGTGCCGCCCTTTTTATCTACCCCTCGCCTTGTTTGGCCGCACCCTTGTACGACCTATCATTGAATGTCTCCCCCGACAGTCGTTCTCCCTGATAGGTGAGTCTGCCCCGCCACCACCACCGGTTGGTCGCCTGTCTACAGGATGCCCCACAAGCGACTCCACCACTGAGAGCAGAACACGCCGCTCAGTCGCACTGGCCGATTATGTCACCCTGTGCCGCGCAGGGAACAACCGAACCCATCTTCTCATTGTTCGCGATCCCCGTACACATTATTTAATTTAAGAGAACAATGTTAAATTCCACCTGGTTTTGTTTCAATTACGAAAAAATAATTTGAGCTCATTTTAAGGCATTAGTTGTTTAGACTAACATATAATATACATCGTGGTGCAATACAGGAAATATTTTTTAACGAAAACATTTGAATACACACACAAATATATGTATATAAAAAATTAACGTCCCCCGGTGTTATACCTGGAGGCTGTTCAGGGCACGGTTTATAAACTAACTTATGACCTAACTTAAACTAACACCCATGCCTTATGTAGGATTCGACCCCAGAACCTCCTGCAACGCAGACCGACGTCACCACGGGAGGTCGGCTTTCATTTCATTATGAATTAGTTTTTTTTTTTTTGCAGAGCTATGTACTTTCTGCTGTAACAAAATTTGATCAATAACAATCCGACTGGTCAAAATCTATTCTTGAAAATAACTACTGTATTTATGAACGAAAAAATTTTACATTTAAAATGTGAGAAACCTTCGGAATAGCACTTCATTCGTGGCTTCCTCTCATATCTTTTGGTCCACTTACATTCTTTAATTTACTTACTAAAAATAATTTTCTGCTATGCTAGGACATCCTCTGGCAACTCCTATGTTGACCGCGTAAGGTATATCAATATTCGTACAGTTGAAGTGCCTTTCTTACTGTAAGGATCTATATCTTTGCCTTACAACACTGCCGTTACAATGTTGCAGTGTTATCAACAGGGGTTACTTCCTGTTCAACACTTCGCGAGTGGTACATGTTTACTGACACTTAAAACAAGCTGGCAGAGCGTCACCCATATTCAAGACTGCATAACTTCAGTTCAATTAGTCTATATTCCCATTTATAAGCGTCCTATGGTTTCATACAACACCAGACACGCTTACCATCCTGTACGATCTTCATTACTGGCCGGCTCATTCCAGTACAATGCCGAGTGGAAAGTTTGCCAATCAAAAGTTCTTTCCTACACAGATTATTGCACGATCATTCCCAGTCGTTCGAGTGGTTCATGAGAACTGCTGACGAAGTAAACATTTCTCTCCCCGTGTCTCTAGAGAATGCAGGCGTAGAAAACGTAGCGTACATGATTCCCGAGAACATGCAGCATGTCCCTCTAATTTCTGTTCGCCTTTTCCTTTGTCCCTGTTTACTACTTTAGAATAAGGGTCTTAGTTTTTATCACGGCAATACATAGGTAAAGTATTTCCAGAATTTCGTTAATTTTGCCCGCGCACTGCCGAGTTGAAAAGGGGCATTATTTGTACGGACGACTATACGTCGCAAAACAGCAAAAGTATCCAGCATTGCCCTGTAATGACAGACTTTATACTGTAGATTTGAATATGTTATTTAAATTAGTAGAATTATTGTACTGAATCTTCAGCTGCTGACCTGTTATACACTGGCCAATCAGTGGGATCTATCGAGTTATTACTGCCAGGTCAGTTCAGTTCACTAGGAATCAGCATAATTCACTGTTCAATCAGTGTATACTAACAACTAAAATGACTGATGATATTTTACTGATTCACGTGGAATTGTTTCGTGAGATTTGCAGTCAAGTTTTGCTGATTTGTTGGAGCCGTTATAACAGTATGGATTTTAGCGTTTGGCGAAGAATACAAATTTCCAAAATGGCTAACATCAGCTCCCGTTAAGAGGCCATGTTTATAGAGGTCCTTAAGTGTCGAGAATTCGTTCAGTTGCACGTTATATTTCCATTATGTTTACTCTTATAGCGTTTCGTAATCGTTGATTGGCCAACAGTTGTTTTGACACAATCTATACGACTCTTCAGCCAGTAATATAATGGGAATAATATTGCGACCGTATAATCTGCTAACAATTAGAAATGCGTTGGTAAAACAAGAGGGAGAAGGAGTTGAGTGGAGATATTTGGGCGGCTCCTAGCATTGAGGTCTTGAGAACCGATGGATAAGAAGCGAGGTTAGTGTGGAGCCGTGCCGGAATGCAAGGGAGGGGGCGAACGGGAGACCCTTGAGGAAAACAGCCCACCCGCGGCATCGTTCGGTTGCGAAAATCCGGGAGCTACCCCCGCCGGGAATCGAACGCTGTTCGCCTTGGTTGACGGTGGGCGCCCTAGCCGCTACACCAGTGCGGCACCTGCAAAGTTTCGGCATTAAAAATGTTATTCAAAAAGTGTCTACTAACGAATAGGGTTTTAGAAATTGTAAATGTGGAAAGCGTATATTTTGTTTCTATTTCCTGCTCTTTTGGGTATTGCTTAAAAAGTAAACATGATAAAACGCGCGTTTTGGATATACTTTTTCGGTATTGAAACTGCAGTACACTCTAAATTTGAATGGGTTATTTCAACCGGTAAAATTATTTTAGTGCATCTATATTTAATGAGCTGTAATATACTGGATAATCAGATATATATATACTGATGTTTTACTGCCACGCGAGTGCAATTCAGTAGAAATCACTATGCAATCAGTAAATAGCAGCGACTAAAATGATCGATAGAATTTCACTGATTCAAGCGGAGAAGTTCCAGCAGATCTGCAGTCAGTCTTACTGGTTTGGAGCAGTTTAAAATGTATCGATTTTCGAGTGTAAAGGATACTTTAAAGTGATACAGGTACGCGCAGCACATATTTATTACTGAAGTTTTTGCACGATGAAGTGAGCACTTTTGAAATCAACATTTAGAAAATGCCACTGCCCCTGCCTTGCAAGTATTTTAACGGGCACACTGGCCGACATGTCCTTCAGAAGTGGGTAACGACGAACAGCAACTAGTTGCAAGTCTAAACACTGAAATAAAAGTGTTAGGGAAACGTTTGATAATACTTAAAATACATGTTTGACTTTTTGGTATTTTAATGCATACAAGTGTATGAATTAGCGTAATGGTAAAGTATGTACTTTTCTAACAATTTCACAGTATTTTTGACAGACGCATTGATAAAGTAACCAGGTACAAGGCAGTGTTCATTTTGCATGTGGCGGAAGTATACGGAACTAGCGAACCGGCCCGGCTTCACCCGGTAACAATTTAGTTTTTACAGCGATACTTTAAAATACAAAAATGGTTACTGTGGGTCAACCTTAAAAGATAAACATATGCTGTCGTGGACTTTTCTGTAGACCTTTTTGAGAGCTACAATTCTGTAGTACGTTAATTTGATGTGTCTCTTATGGTTTAGTCAGCGCAAGCCATGTAAGCGCCCTAAAAGCAGCTTTTTGCTACTTGATTACAAATGTTCGACATTTCTCCACTATTGTTATATTTAATATAAATTAATTATTCACGAAAACTTTTCTCAAGCAGTTCTCTAAATTATGTTGGAAACCGCATCAAAATCCATCAAGTAGATTAGAAGTACTAAGCGAATAAACAGACAGACGCGGATAAGCAACTTTGTTTTATACTATTTAGAGAAGATGTGCGTAAAAGTAGGTCTTGAACAGGGATGTCGGAAGTGCTCAATTGAGCGAGAATGAGAGAAAGTTCGCATGTCAACTCAGTGTGTTGCACGTACAGACAATGACGAGACATGCGATACGCGTGTCTGTAAACACTAGCGCTCCCATGCTATGCTATGTGCCATGTCAGTTGGCCCGATTCTGACAGATCTTCGAAAGTAGCGCCACTGTTTACATCTGACTACATCTGACTACGTATTCTTCCGCCATCAGCTGATCGGCCACATGGCAACGATGTTGTTTATTTTCATGCTGTCATTATCAGCCGATCCCCTTGTCAATGTACTGTTCGTGGGACGTTTTAGGCAAACTTGCTACTCAGAAATACGTAGCTGTGTTTGTAGTAATAGTAATGTGTACATAAATCATTAATCAGTAAAATATGTTTCAAAACAAAAATATAAATAATTAATTTAAAATTTACTAACTACAAAAAAATTGAATGCTAAATAAATTTTAAGATATTTTATATTGGCGTCTGTCTAAAAAAATTAGTAGATTTTAAAAGTAGAATTATAAAACCTTGCAAAAAATTTTATATTTGCTAACTCTTTTTTATTAGTCCGAGACAGTGAATTTGAGATGAAATTTGCGAACAGGTATTTGTAGCTACTATCACACGTTGGACATTATAGCTAATATGTTCGAGTTGGAAATATGTGACGTGGAATAACGTTACAATTGCTTAACAACTATTCACGCGTGTCCAACTTTCTTCGGAAACAAGGAAATGGATTTTTGGAGTACAATATGGCGTATAATTTACGTAGACGAACGATTACCTGCTGAATGTAAATACTAGTACTCAAAATCACTGTACACGAAATATAATTGACTTTAAAAATTATGCAGAGCTTACGAAAAATAAAACTATTGGTATATGTTCGTATATTTATATATGTCGCACGCGGAACGCTTTTTTTTTTGTGGCTGGTAATGCTTCGAAAAATCCGATAGGTAGAGCGCACGTCCTGTTTGGAGCGAAGTCTGAGCTTCTTATTTTGCTCAATAGGTAGCTTATTTTTTAAGTTAACTGTTTTTCTATTACTGGCTCGGAACGACACGAATTTCAAATATATTTCGTCAAATTATTAGAAAAATTTATTCAACAATATTATGCAATATTTCTGTATGATTTTGGAATTAATATCAAGCATGTAATGAAAACGGTGTTGGAGAGCGGCGATTAAGACGTAAAAAAATGATTTGAAATTGCGTTTCAATTGGATACGGATCGTTTTACTGTGCCTTTTATTTTGAACACCTATAGATTTCTACTTTAGCATGAAGTTTAGTTTATAACTCTAAAAACCGCTGTTTTAAGATCACGTAAAATATTAAAATGTATTAATTAACCTAGGAACTCTTTCTTATCGCGCGTATTTCTGGCTGGTCTAATGTGCGTCGGCAGTACACTCAGAATAGCCTACGTAATATTAACTTTTGTTTGTTCGTGCTTCAGTTGACACCGGATTTTGTAAATGGCACGTTGTTTGTTTTGAATTCTTCAAATTGGCACTCACTGACTGTCAGAATCTGGCCAACTCGTATGAAAAGAAGTTACACTTGACTTCGGACACACTGAACGCTACCTAGAAGACGACAACCACAACGCTCCCGCCTGCCTGGAACTTTGTTCCGCGTTGAGGCCCAGGAGCACGGGAGCCGTAAGGACGACACTGCCACGCGCATCAAGTACGCCATCGCCTCTAAGCACAAGGCTCTCGACTGGCATGCAGGTGCTCTAGTCGCACTGCGTGTGCCTAACGGACTTTCAGCGGCGACCCTGTCATTTTATTATGGAAAGTCTACCGAAAGATTCCATGCAGGGCCCTCGAGTTGTTTTGTAAGTAACTGGCGCGTATATTCTGAGATACCGCGCTTAAAAAAAAATTGGTTGTCTGTAAAGTCGGTTTACTGACGATAGTTGAACGTGACAACGTCTTAAGAAAATACTGATGGAATGGTAGCATTTTTCAAAAGAAAATTTTAATTTCATTTGTTTAATAGATTTGTATGTATATAGAGAAGGAGGTAATTGGAAATCACAATGAAATTGATCAAGTGAGATTTATTTGTACGCATAAATACAATTATGTCAATTTTTTTTCGCTCGTTCCGCGCTCTCGCTTGCACTTCAAGCCTTACATGGAACGCCTCAGAGCGAGGTAACGCCGCATGAGTCATGTTTTTTCGTGCGTGCAGCCGGCTCTATCGAATTATAAGACGTTGTCACGTCAAAAACAGTTTTTAGTCTTTTTGGAGTATTCTGAAATGGTGTTCCTAATATGCGTGACGTATTAAAAGTACTCAGCAGCCCTCGTACGATGTGCTTGATATATTTGTAGATCAGAACTTTGGACGCACGTGTAATATTTTCGTGTAAAGGCGAGTATTACCAACACTCTGCAGCGCACCCTTTAGGCGGAGCCGTAAGGAGAATCCCTAGTAAGCTATGTTTAACTTCTCAAGGCGACGTCTGGTGATAAGAAAGTATTACAACAGGCTCTCCCATGACCGCGATATACATTCCAGGGTAGCAGAAATGTTTTCCAAATTAACTGAGAAACAGCAGGGTATTATTACACGTGATGTAAGCCAGTCGATTAAACTACAGAACGACACGTTGTACTTTTCTCATTTCCTTTAAGTAAACTGCGCAAGTAAACCATAAAAATGGAATTTGAATAAATTTTTACTATTTTTCTATTTTTGAATATATTTTACATGACGAAACTAAAAGAGGTGGCTGTACATTATTGTATTTCGCTTTTCTTGGGAGAAGGTCGTATCCCCTTAAAGTTTGTTTACTGAGATGGGCATACAGGCGCAAACACTGATTTTGCAGGCGATAATTTACTATGATGTCCCTCAAGCTGACGGGTAGAGATGCGCTGAGGCACAGCAAATACATCCAGGTGAAATGTGTGGGGGAGAAATCACGTGGAGGAAAGTGACCCTCACTACAGTAGCATGAGACAGAACATCATGTTCCAGAGAATTATCTTCGCTAGCATGCGCTTATCCATAGTGACGTAATGTGAATAAAGGATAGGTATAGCGTCTCAAGGCCGAGCCTTGACCATCCACAAGGAAGAGAAATTCATGCCAGGGACTGGAGATGGACTGCGCCGCCATCGCTTCGCTATGGTCAGTGACTTCAGCCGTAATACTTAAAGAGGACATACCATTTCTTGGGGCCACGGTGGTGTAGTGGTTAGACAACTCGTCTCCCACCTAGACGAACTGGGTTCGATTCCCGGCGGGGGTCGCTCCCGGATTTTCGCATTTGGGAATCGTGCCGGACGATGCCGCTGGTAGGCGGGTTTTCTCAGGGATCTCCCGCATGGCATTCCGGCACCGCTCCGTACTCACCTCACTTCACCATCATCGGCCCTCAAGACCTCGGATCTCTCCACTCAACTACTATTTCGTTTTATAACACCAAGCTTGACTTCCTGATCTTCTAGACATTCCAGCAGAAGTCACTCGTTCATTGGCTGCCGTTAAAGATAGAACTCACTTTTTTTCTTTTTACCCTGGCCATACGGAATCAAGCTACGAGGATGCTGAATGTTTACCAGTGGTTCTGAGTCCTGCAGTCCGGGTAGGATAAACGAAGGTTCATTGACACCAATGAAACTAACATTTAGTTGCGTGCCGTCTATCTTGGTAATAAGTTATGGCGCACAATAGGGTCTAGAAACACTATCTAGGAAGTGAGATGGATAAACGTAGTATAGATATAGCAAAAACCCTTTCCGCTCTAGAATGAGTGAAGAGATTTTGACGGCTGTATACATCGAGGTCTTGAGGGCTGATGATGATGAAGCGTGGTGAGCATGAATCAGCGCTGGAATGCAAGGAAGGGAGGAAACGGGAGATCTGCGAGAAAACCCTCCTACCAGCGGTATCGTCCGACACTATTCCCGATCTAGAGGTAAATTGGCGTATAGGCCAACGAGTCCCAACTTCAAATTGCTGTTTCCCCTTCCCTATGATCACAGAACAGATTATTATACAGAAGTTATTTGGCATGGCGGTTCCGTTTATGTGGGTGCACACATTCGCTGACTGGCTGCACGGGACTCTATAACGGGCCCTCTGTCTGGTTGGCTACCGTGTGATGTGGAAGATCTATTAGCTGGGTTGTCGGCTGGCGTGTAATATACCGGACGCTGATTAGTGAACGGCGTTGCGACACGCTGTTCGTCAGCGACGCCATTTTGCTGGCGTGTGTGGATGGGATTTGCAGTATAAGAAGCTGTTTATCTTCCGTGTTGTATTCTTCATTATTGTGTTCCATGACCGTCAAAACCACGTGGATCTAAGTTTAATACTATATATACACTGGAGAGCCAAAAAAACTGGTATAGGCGTTTGTATGCAAATAACAGAGATATGGAACCAATCAGAGTAACGCGATGCGGTCGGCAGCGCCTATATAAGACCACAAGCGTCTGGCAAAGTTGCAAGATCGGTTACTGCTGCTACAATGGCAGGTTATCAAGAATTAAGTGAGTTTGAACGTGGTATTATTGTCAACGCACGAGAGATGGGACATAGTATCTTCGAGGTAGCGATACAATTTGGATTTTCCCGTACGACCATTTCACGAGTGTACCGTGAATATCGGGAATCCGGTAAAACATCAAAACGTCGACGTCGCTACGGCCGGGAAAATATCGTGAACGAACGGGACAGACGACGACTGACGAGAATCATTAAACGTGACAGACGTGCAACCCTTTCTCAAATTGGCGCAGATTTCAATGCTGGGACATCAACAAGTGCCAGCGTGCGAACTATTCAACGGACCATCATTTATATGGGCTTTCGGAGCCGAAGGCCCACTCGTGTACCGTTGTTGACTACACAACACGAAGCTTTACGCCTCACCTGGGCCCGCCAACACCGCCATTGGACTATTAATGACTGGAAACACGTTGCCTGGTCTGACGAGTCTCGTTTCCAATTGTATCGGTTGGATGGATGTGTACGGGTGTGGAGACATCATCATGAATCCATGAACCCTACATGTCAACAGGGGACTGTTCAAGCTGGTGGAGGCTCTGTCATGGTATGGGGCGTGTGCAGTTGGCGTGAAATGGGACCCCTGATACGTCTAGATATGACTCTGACAGGTGACAGATACGTAAGCATCCTGTCCGATCACCTGCACCCATTCATGTCCATTGTGCATTCCGACGGACGTGGACAATTCCAGCAGGACAATGCGACACCCCACACGTCGAGAGTTGCTACCGAGTGGCTCCAGGAACACTCTTCTGATTTTAGACACTTCCATTGGCCACCTAAATCACCAGACATGAACATAATTGAGCATATCTGGGATGCCTTGCAACGTGCTGTTCAGAAGAGATCTTCACCGCCTCGTACTCTTATGGATTTGTGGACTGGCCTGCAGGATTCATGGTGTGAATTGCCTCCTGCATATCTTCAGACATTAGTCGGGTCCATCCCACGCCGTCTTGCGGCACTTCCGCGTTCTCGTGGGTGCCCTACACGATATTACACAGGTTGTTATGGTGTGATCAGGCCTTAGCTGAACGGCTTGCCTGATCACAACTTCAAACATTAAACCTGGAAACGAGCGGGATTGCAACGCCACCATTTGGTCATCTATCCTTGCGAAAGAAGACAGTTGCAGAAATCCCCTCCACCGGTCACTGAGCGGGGCCGCAGAACCACGCGCTTGATATAGGCCGGCGTAACACCCGGAACGAGCGTCTTTCGTGTTTAGTCTTTAGTCCTTTGGGTGACCCGACCAGCGAAGCAAACCAGGAAGATGGGTTTGTCCGGCCGGCGTTAGCGTTTCACAGAATCAGCCTCCGGCTGCAACAAGGTAATGACTTTCCAGTTAGGTTTAATTAAAATGGCGTGTATCATAATGTAATTAAATAATCATCTTTGTATTAAATTTAAAGCTCCCCCGATTAATAGTCATTTAAATAGCAACTGTATAATCTTCATGTAATAAAACCTCATCAGATACTGTTGTGCTCTACCGAATCATGAGTCATTATTGACCGACGTCCTTAAATACTTTCAAGTACGAATTAGCTNCCGACGTCCTTAAATACTTTCAAGTACGAATTAGCTGAAAAGCTTAGTTCGTAACAAGGTGTACCAGTTTTTTTGGCTCTTCAGTGTATATATATAACTGGAGTATGGTGGTTGTTAGTTTGCGAAGTTATCTGGTGCGAGGAGTGAACCGAGGTCTCGCAGCAGGAGAGACGGGATGCCTGCTGTTGGCGTGCAACCGGCGACGTAGAAGGCGAAGTTCATGACCCCAAGATGGCTCATCGCTGTCACCTGCAGTCACCGTCGTTAGGGCCATATTTCACAATAATTTTTTTTAGTTTCATTATCTGAAAGAGTTTTATATAAAGACCACATAAAAGTAGATATTTGTGGTCAAGATGATAATAGTTTTCGAAATATAGCCCCAAAAAGTCTAAAATTTCCGAAAATGTGAACCCAAATATCTATTCTATGAATTAACTTTGCCAATTAAGAACCTATCGTGTAATCTTTATAACGTATACACAACATATTAATTGAGTTTCAATGATATTGAACAATTGGTACTCGTGTACTGGCATCCTGAATCAATTTTTAAATAGGTACTGGGTTTTTGCCAACACATTTTTATTCATCCGAGAGAAAATAATTCCTTTATTTATTAGTTTCTCCTCGACGAACAAAAATTTGTTGGCAAAAACATTAACATCAATTTTAGAATAGATTGAGGATGCCAGTACCCGAATACCCGTTGTTAAGTATCGTTGATACTTAATTAATTTGTTTTGGATATGATATAGAGCACACGACATGTGATTTAGTTGGTAAAGTTAATCAAGAAAATGTAAGGATGGGTTCCTATTTTCCGAAATTTGTTACTCTTTAGTGATTTATTTTTAAAACTATGCTAATTTTGACTACACATATTTACATTTATGTGGTCTTAATGTTGACGCGTGTCGGTTTGAGGATTACAGCACGCCTTTGGCTCACTTCCCTCACCCCCTTACCCCACCCCCTTCAACCTTTAGCGCACTTTGCTGTCGCCTTCGAATAGGCACGTGGCATGGAAAATCTCCAGACACGTGAAGCTGAAGCGGAGGCCTCCCCCCCCCCCACACCCCCTTCATCTACCTACGCCTCCAACCCGCCAGCAGATCTGTCGAGAGTGCAGGGCTTTCGAGTTATCACCCAAAATTATCAGGCGTAGTTCGCCGGAACGCAGAAGTACGCATCGCAGAAGAATACTGACTCGCAGTAATTTGTGCCGAGGTATTATCCCCCCCCCGCGCCCCAAGTTCCTTCAGAACGAGGACACGTGTGGTAGAATCCTTTGTTCAAAGCTCACCACTTCACCCCTCCCCTCACCCCCTTCCCACCCAGGGCGCCACGTGCCGAGAATGTAGGCTTACAGGCGGGCGTGTATAAAAACCCCTTTCCAAGAATGGGAGGGGGTCAGTCAGTAATCAGTCGTGAGTATTATCGGTCGTCACAGGTTGAGTCGATTTCTACCGCGCCGAGAAAGTAAGTCAGAGAATAGTTACTAAGGCCGGGATCTCGGAACCCGGCCACATCCGTCAGCCGCATCCTTAAGGGGGTCAGTAATATCGGGATCAGTAGATTACTATCGTCCGGGTCAGTACGATGACGATCGCCGAGCCAAGGGAAGAGATCGCGAGAAGACGTCTCCACGAGTCCGAGCCAACATTATTACTAAACCGGCAACCTACCCTCCACGCACCTAATAGTCAGGGCCTGGAGGGGCATTAACTTTGACCGTATAAGCCGCCCTGTCTTTTACAGTGGGGCTTACATACCTCAAGTTAATTTGGCGCACAACTGTGGGGCCTAGACAAGCCCACGTCAAGTTAATTTGTCTTCAACAGTGAGGCCAGCATACCTCAATGTAAATCCCTTTCAGATAAGGAAATAAAAAAGTATTGTGAAATATGGCCTTGACACTTTCGGTTACACGTAGGTATGTCATCATCAGTCAGTTTAACTGACGAATTAGTGAAAAATGATAGCTTTCCTTCACTTATTGGTTCAGTAGCATTTCCCTCTGATTCATTAACCATTTCATTCGCTGTTTTTCACTGATTTGTTTTTTGACATTTGGATCAGTTAAACGACTTGTATCAAATGAAAAACATAAACTATCAAAACCCATAAAAATATTTTTTAAATGAGTTTTGTCTTGTATAATGCAAATTTACAAGGCAACATTAACATAAGTCTTTCATTTCGTTTTGACGTGACAACGTCTTAAATTAGGTTGCGGCTGGGAGTCACTTATGAAAAAGTGTAACGCTCGGTAACGTTACGATGAGTCACCGAGGAGGGGTAATCAAGGGAGGGAAATGAGGGGAGGAAACAGGAGGGGAGCCGAGCCGGCCAAGGAGAAAGCCACCTTGCATGGAAGCAATTCCAAAGACGAACGACGCGGTGGAGCTAGCGTCGCAGTTTTACAATTAATAAATGTAATTAGACGAACCACAAGGAAATTAATAACGCGCTTGATAAATAAAGACGCTCTCGCATTACTAAAAAAATATGTTTAATGAATATTCGTTGCAGTGACAGATATTGTGTTTTTGACGTGACAACGTCTTAAATTAGGTTGCGGCTGGGAGTCACTTATGAAAAAGTGTAACGCTCGGTAACGTTACGATGAGTCACCGAGGAGGGGTAATCAAGGGAGGGAAATGAGGGGAGGAAACAGGAGGGGAGCCGAGCCGGCCAAGGAGAAAGCCACCTTGCATGGAAGCAATTCCAAAGACGAACGACGCGGTGGAGCTAGCGTCGCAGTTTTACAATTAATAAATGTAATTAGACGAACCACAAGGAAATTAATAACGCGCTTGATAAATAAAGACGCTCTCGCATTACTAAAAAAATATGTTTAATGAATATTCGTTGCAGTGACAGATATTGTGTTTTTGACGTGACAACGTCTTAAATTAGGTTGCGGCTGGGAGTCACTTATGAAAAAGTGTAACGCTCGGTAACGTTACGATGAGTCACCGAACGAGAGAGAGGCCCGCCGAATGCCTTGCGTCTCTCTCCCACTCAACTATGATCGGTCTGCCGCGCGCGCAGCACTACGTTGTCACGTAAAATCTTCGCCCGTAAAACCGACTTTACAGGCAACCATTTTTTTACGACTTTTTTTTCGTTTTGACGTGACAACGTCTTAAATTAGGTTGCGGCTGGGAGTCACTTATGAAAAAGTGTAACGCTCGGTAACGTTACGATGAGTCACCGAGGAGGGGTAATCAAGGGAGGGAAATGAGGGGAGGAAACAGGAGGGGAGCCGAGCCGGCCAAGGAGAAAGCCACCTTGCATGGAAGCAATTCCAAAGACGAACGACGCGGTGGAGCTAGCGTCGCAGTTTTACAATTAATAAATGTAATTAGACGAACCACAAGGAAATTAATAACGCGCTTGATAAATAAAGACGCTCTCGCATTACTAAAAAAATATGTTTAATGAATATTCGTTGCAGTGACAGATATTGTGTTTTTGACGTGACAACGTCTTAAATTAGGTTGCGGCTGGGAGTCACTTATGAAAAAGTGTAACGCTCGGTAACGTTACGATGAGTCACCGAACGAGAGAGAGGCCCGCCGAATGCCTTGCGTCTCTCTCCCACTCAACTATGATCGGTCTGCCGCGCGCGCAGCACTACGTTGTCACGTAAAATCTTCGCCCGTAAAACCGACTTTACAGGCAACCATTTTTTACGTCTTTTTATTTTATTTTAGATATTCATAATAGCGCTCAGTTTGGAGATTAAAACTACATTAAATTCCGTGAAGTGAGTGCATTCATACGTACTATTTGTTTTATCAATGCTATTGTTATCAGTTAAATTTAAACGAAAAGAAAGAACAGGCAATTTAAAGCTACATATTTCGAAAATAACCTTTAATACAATTATTTTCCCTGTCTATAGTCAACTCTAGCTTGCTAGCTCGATCGATAAAGTAACGAACTAAAAGCGCGATGCTGGGGGTTTAAGTGGTGGACATCGCAAATTTCCTTTACTTTTATTTAAAATTACATCAAATTGTACAATATAATGGGCGACAGTCAAAAATATGTTCATTTCCCATTACGATTAGGCTAAATGTAATAAAAACAATATTTAATTTTCCGGAGGTAGTTAGCTGTCGCTTATTCAGTCAATGAAATTGTTTCACTCAAACAACCATTGGTTGGTTATCCATCGATTCTAAGGGGATCCATTTTCACTTATTCGAGTAGTGGAATTTCACTGCGAGCCAGTGGTTTTCCACTGATTCGAGTTTAGAGTAAAACGAATAAGTGTTCGTTTGGAACTGTACAAGTATCAGAACAACGCTGTGCCATGATTCTGGACCAATGGAACGTATTTACGTTTCATGTTATTGGCAGCAGCTGTTTGTGACTCTGGCGGATATACAGAGTGTCGGGTGGTTCGCGGATACGGACTGCACCACGTGAATCTGTGATCAAAACTAAGCAGGACATACTCTGTGCACGAGGCCCTTCGTCTACGAGAAACATGACGTGAAAGGCCCAGAAGCCATTGTAGCAAACACGTGGTGTTCCAATGACATAAAGGTGAGGTGATGTGACAATGCTGCAACTAATGTGTCTGTTAAGGGAACGAGCCGAGCTCAGTAGTACCGAAGAGGTCATGGAGTTCACATGCAGTGAGTACCGGGACACGGCAATGGGCATGTGTGCATCCGGCGGCCGAGCTCCGTGCATACTGCATGCATCCGGCGTGCGGAAAAGTGCGTTCATATGGGCATAGCTAACTTCGAACACCTGCAATTACGTTTCGACGTTTTGTATGCTGTTGCTTTGTAATGTGCTTAACGTGAAATAAAGTAATTGTATCTACTTTAATGATTTATTCCGCGTTAACTAAGGTCTAATGATTTTTCACCGAACAGTGAGGCAGCGGTGGCGTAGTGGCCAGGGCGCTCGCCTCACACCACGGCGATCCGGGTTCGATCCCCGGCGGGTTCACTCCCGGATTCTCGCATGTGGGAATCGTGCTGGACGATGCCGCTTGTCTGCGGGTTTTCTCGGGGTACTCCCGTTTCCCCCGCCCCTGCATTCCAGCGCCGCTCCATTCTAGGGTCTCATTTCTGTCATGCCCGGGGATGACGGTCACCTACGGGTCCCAGCTGGAAAGACCGTCACTCGGAGGGTGTCGCCTTGCCCTGGGTGCACTCCCCACACGCCATCATTATTATTTTACCGAACAATTTTTTCGACTCAGTTTTGATCGCAGATTCGTGTTGTTCAGTCCGTGTCAGCGAATCACCTGACAACCTGTAGGCTCGACAACGAATGAGTGGAGCGAGTGAAGAGGTCTGGGCGCATCTTTAACATCGACGTCCTGAGAGCGGGTGAAGCGAGGCGAGTATAGAGCAGCGCCGGAATGCAAGGGCGGGGTTAACGGGAGATCCCCGAGAAAACCCTCCAGCCAGTGGCATCGTCCGGCACGATCCGGGAGTGGCCCCGGCGGGAATCAAACCCGGTCCGCCTTGGTACGAGGCGAGCGATCTAGTCGCTCCGCAAATCGCTGCCTCCAACAAAGAATATTATTCTTTGTTTTAGTCGCGAATAACGCGAAGGACTTCCCATGTAGGATACCTTATAATAATTATTGAAACAATTAAAAAATTTTAACGCATGTTAAAACAAAAATAATTATTTACATCTCACACTTTTCTACTGGTTTCAATATTCAGTTTATTTCCCATCAAACCAAGGCATGGCAAACTTGACTGGTACTAATACAAAAAAAATCTAAATTTTTTGTTTTTGTGAATTGTTCTGCATCACTGCACCTACGACTTGATCACTGTTTTGTGGACACAAAGCAATATTTGTTCTACGATCACGCTCAGCAAGTTTCATGCCACGGAAACAAATTTTTGCTGATGTCCTGCGAAACAACTTGCGAGTTCTCGACAACAGAACATGAAGCCAAGAATATGTTTTAACATTTTTTCCTGCAGGGAGAAGATTATTACAATAACGCGTGGCAAGGGTTCAGATTTTGGTAAATAGTATTTAGTATCATAAACTGCTCGACATAGCGAAGGACTTCTCGTGAGACTGAAAAGTTTAATACGTAGCGACAAGGAACACTACAGAAGACTGCAATGTTTTTTGTACTGTAGTGGTTTATGTTTAGTTTATTTTCCGACATCATCTCGTACCGTCATAAACATATAAATATTCAAGGGTCAGCAATATAATATTACTTTAATTGTAATTATAGACTTGTTTAATGATGCTAAAATTAAGTTTAAACGGCAGCGCCATTTCTCCAAAAGTCACGTGACAGGCGTTGATCCCACAGTGTGGCACACCAGATGTATCCGAACTGCAGCAGCTCTATCGTGGATTATCTGCGAGATTCAGTATTCGCTGTACATAATTATCTACTTAATTTCTTACGAGTGCGTTCGCACATAATTTGTGTCAAGTAAAAACTTTTCAAATATTTTTGAGAGGAAAAAAATATTCTAATGGGATATGCATTGACGTTTATAACGTTCAAAGTACAAATTTTATAATATTAAGCACATATTTAAGAAATAAATTATGGCTCGTGCGTTACGATCCTAAGGCGGCGTTTACAACCAAAAAAATTATGCGCCGTCAATTATGCAGTTACCGCGGTTCTCGCACAAAGAATTACGTACTATGTGGATTTTCTATTCACAACTCCACTGGCAATTCTTAATTACAGCCAATAAAAACTCGAGAAAAGCCAGTCGTTCCTTACATAAACTCGTGTATTACAACTAAGTTTAAGCCCAGCTTACTTCGAAGCAGACATTTGCTAGTAGAGAAGCTTATTTTTGTTAACAAATATAATCGTAAACACGTGTATAGATATTACTTTTATTACATGTTTATGCTTAGATTACTTCAAATGACAGTTTCCCGCCAACAACACCGACTGCTCTTTTCTGATTGGTCGTCGCTTCACAAGTTTAACCTCGGATATAAAATATAACCAGTCTATTAACGGCTTCTTCGCGCTCTTCGAAACAAACATTTGAAAATCCACCCCATGTATGCCGTGTTTGTTTGTTTCCAAAAAAATGCAATTTATTACAACCGTTTTATACTTGAGTTAGCATAACATATGTTATTTTGGGTTAAATTGATCGTTTACGTATATTTTATTTATAAATTATAATGCTTCATTTCAAATTAATACGTGTTAAGACGGAGAGAAAATAGGTGTGTTGGTAATGCCCAGTAAGAAATAAGTTCTTATGCAAAATACTATTACACTAAGTGCGCACGAATACGGTGCGTAATCTCGTTGGTCTAATTTTCTAGACAGGGTTTAAAAATTTGTTTGCACGAGGCGGAGGAATATCCTGGAAGCTGAACTAAAGCAGGGCTTCGGGAAATTTGGAAGTAACCCAGAATGGACTATGCTTCTTCCAACGCTCAAGTAAATCTCGACAACGGACATGAGCTGCTAAGTACCGTTAGAAACCAATGTAAAAAAAACACTTTCAGTTCCTCTGTACATTTCACTCGTAACGCATAATTTAAAGTTTATGTTTTGTGTTATAAACCCGGCTTGAGGTTCTCACCAGCCAGCCAGACGAGGAGCAGAGCAGCCACAGATCCTGGAGTGTGGTCCATCGCTGAGTTGCGGCTCTAGTCCGACGCGTAGTTCACGTCCCGGCCGCTAGAGGCGCACTTCACCGTACCTTCCCCGTCGCCTGCCGGCGGCGATCTGCCACGGCGTTTGTTGTGTCTGGCCGCCGCCGAGATCGTCGTTCAACTTCGGCAGCGATCGGCTATACTCGGGCCCTCTCGCCCGACTTGGCACGTCTCCCTTCCCCCTCCAATAAACCACCCCTTCTCAGGAGCTCCGGTGATCCAGCTAAGGCCCTCTACGATGCATCACGCCTCACAAATTCGTTAATAATTTGCATGAAAGATAGTGCCAATTTGTACAAATTAGTCTGGAAAGAACAGAATGCATGCCAATTAAATTAATAATGTTAATCAAGATTAAAATTTGCTGTGAAAATTGACGTCAAGATAACCACAGCCTATCGAAAAAAAAATATTTCTTCTACATTTTTACCCGCGAATTAGTCCTCGGTTAAGGTTTATTCTACTCAGGTTGGGAAACTCAATGTTTTTTTGGCAAGTAAAATTATTCGTCACTAGGTAAGCTCTAGGGTAGCATACGTACCGGATTTTCTCTATTTTCTGCGTTAAAAAAAATTATTGCAATAGTTACAAATCAAACACAAAATAACCACATTATAAAGTAAAATATTTCTTTTTTATTATTGAGGTAGCAAAAAATTTTAAATGAAAGAGGCCTGTTAAGAACACTGCGCACCTAGCGGCGGAAATTTTCCTTATGCCAAACTCTCCCACAAGAAGACACGTTTTGTTCCTGACCTGAGTAGAACTAACCTTGGCTCGGTTTTTCTTGGTGCATGTTTCGACGTAAAAAATGAATTACTATTACTATTATTATTATTAAGAACTATTAGCTTATATTTTTTGATGGCCAACTCGACGTCAACTGAACATGGGGTAGAGTGGTCTGGTTGGCTGCGCAGAACCAGTTTCCGTGTCCCAACATTGAATTGCTTTTCAGCCAACACAACTGTCATCATAACCGGCGTGGATAGGATTCGAGGTTATAAAACTTTTCAGTAAACAAGGGCTTTTAAATGTTTCCATACTTCCTTGTACAAATTTTTAATGCCGTTTAATTTAATTAAATTTGATAAAAATATTTATTTTTATATAAAAGTGCGTGTCATTAGAAAATAAAGATTTAGACAAAATCGTTCATAGCTGAGCATAAAAGTGGGTTTACGATCAAATAATGAAGAACTAAGACTTGCACTTATTACTAGTTATGTACGCGGAAAATAAGTTTTGCAGTTTATGATTAATCCAGCAAATGTTAAGTCTAGCCAATCAGAATCGTAGGAGACGAAATCAGTAGACGTAACCTGGAAAAAAGGACAACATTGAAGATTATTTACATATATTTCATTATTTGTGGTTACTGCTTGTCTAATTGTTTTGAAAAAAAAACTCGCGATATCTTATCGAAGGGGATGCCGATGCCAGCATTGGGCATTTAGGTCAATAAATTTTAAAATGTTAACTAAAGCGAATTCAATATCCTCTTCCAAGAAATAAAACATGACCATGATAATTGAAATAAAAAGGATACTATCACTCGATTAAAATAATTCATTGCATACGATTTCACGATATGACTTAGGGCCACGGTGGCTGAGCGGTTAGAGTGCTCGCCTCCCACGTATCCCCGGCCGGTTCACTCAGGATTTTCGCAAGTGGGAATCGTGCCGGACGATGCCGCTGGTTAGCGGGTTTTCTCGGGGCATCTCCCGTTTCCCCCGCCCTTTGATTCCGGCACTTCTCCATGCTCACCTCAGTTCGCCCTCGTCGGCTCTCAAGACCTCGTCGCTACGAGCCGCCCAAATATCTTCACTCACGATACGACGTAACCTAAATCCGGGACGTAAATACAGTTCCCCGCCAACAACAAATGTCACGCTACTCT
The DNA here is from genome assembly GCA_002778355.1 of Clitarchus hookeri. Taxonomy (NCBI): domain Eukaryota; kingdom Metazoa; phylum Arthropoda; class Insecta; order Phasmatodea; family Phasmatidae; genus Clitarchus; species Clitarchus hookeri. Next base: position 184,316 of record NQII01000763.1, read on the forward strand.
GATTGGCTAATTCCTTGTACTTCAGATATAAAACATAACGATATCCCAAGTCGAACCAAGAACGCACAAGACCCGCATGTTGCAGCCATAAACCCTTTAAAACATTGGTTCATATTCTAAGCACACTGCTTAAGGCACCCGTCTACCTGGCGCTTGAACTGCGTTGCAGAGTATTCGAAATACACGTTTTTCAACGAAACTATTAAGCGTGTGTCCAATGTACTTATCTACGAAAAGAACATACACTTCAGACGAGAGCTGTTAAGTACTTTCAAAATATCACGTACGTTAGAAACATCAATTCAGAGTACTCCAAAACCGCTAAAAAACGGCCTTTCCAAGGCTCTGTAGCTCAAAATGCACGCATCAGATACATACAAAACTACTACAGGGGCCTGCACTAAACCTTCCTAAAGACTTCCCACTAATACAATTTATATGGTCACCGCTGAAAGTCCCATAGGTACACGCAGCACGACGAGAACACTGCACGCCAGTTCAGAGCCTTGCGCTTAGCTACGATGGCATACTTGATGCGCGTGGCAGTGTCGCCCTTATCGCTCCCTCGCTTCTCGGCCTAAACGTGGGAAAAAGTTCCAGGTAGACGGACGCCTTAAGTACCCTGTTAAGTGAGTCGTGAACCCGCCCTTATTTACGTCGTGTCGCTCCCGTTGCGCCAGTGTGAATCCAACTGACAGGCTGTTAGGCGTGTTCATAATACACTTCTGGCTCCAACAATACCGTGTCCAGTACCTGCGAATACGCCAGAAACCAGTGCAGGAAAACTTGTGCATATCTGCGAGAAGTCGTGGGCGTGGTGTCACTTCCAGCAAACAGGTAGCAGCACATTCGTTCATGAATGCATTTAATAGATGTAAATATTGCGATGGAGACGTGACTGACTCAGAGACTTCTGGTAACATTTTTTCTGAGAACGATGACCGAGGTATAATAAAGAAATCAGAGCCTAGACGATACAAATTTATGCAAAAAGTTAAACGGGTAATAAATATTAAAAAAAAATTCATGAATTAAGGATATCTTGCTGAATATTTAATATATTTTCACCTCCTGCCGCTGGGTAATTTTTCGCAGTCTCGCTTGCATAATTCATAGAGCTACCATGTTGTATTTGGTATCTGCTTTCATTTAATTGCATCGCTGTAAAGTAATCGAGTCATTTGCCATTTGAATATTATATTATTACATTATATTACTATGCATATCATATTTTACAGCACGAGAGTCTAATGTTTCTGCGGCAATTAGGACATTACCTAGCAGTGTTTGAAAATGTTTTAGCGAAACTTGATGGTTTTACTGACACTCTCAGTAAAACAGTTTGAGCAGAAAACAAAAACATGAAAAGAAGGTACTGATATTACTAATGAGCCTACTTCCCTGTACATGGTCGCAAGTAATTTTTTATGGCGTTCTTAAAAGCTTGACGTCTCGCTGACAGCAGACACATATGCACGTTACAGAATCCCCTGAAAACACACCTCCTACTAATTTCATATCACTACCATCCAAAACCATGGCTCAGGCATCATTTCGGTAAACCATCACGAGGTTAGATGACAACTCACAAAACACACTTAAAAACAGTGACACAAAATCCCATATAAAACTCAAGTAAAGCCCCTCCCAGAAAACAAATTAATGCCCAAGAAGAAACAATTATCACTGATGCTAGACATAACAAGAAACACGATATCACATTAAGTCACCATTTCCACCAACAATGGCTCCAGTTACCATCACAAAGAGCTTCAAGTTTAAATAGTCATATATGGATATAATGACGAAATATGGGCCATCCTCACCACAAGGTTACTGTGAGGATCAACAAGATTTACTGTTACAGATTTTAAGAATGCATGTACCTTATACCGCCCATTATAAGCCTACGACAGCTTCGCACACACATGATCAACCTTCTTTCTCATCGTTACATTTATGCGCACCACTAAATCTCCTACCTGTATCTTACATGGTATATGGTCTTTATTATACCTAGTAGAGATCTTATGGTGTGCCTTCAGGAGGGACCTATACGCCTCCTTCCAAACCTCAGGGTGAGAGCGAGAATTGCTATCCATCAACGCAGACCAATCAATATCCCAAACACTGAGCAGGTGCGGAATCTCATGCCCAAACATGACCATGGCTGGTGATTTGCCAGTGGCCTCAAGTGAGACAGAGTTCAATGCTACATTTAGCAACAAGATGTGCTCGTTCCACTTTCTGTGATTGCTGTGGTGGTGGATGGCAAGCGCCCCTTTCACTAACTTGTTAAGTCTCGCTACCAAGTTGGGAAAGACTAATAAGGTCTTGTGTGCATTTGCTGCAAATTCCAAGTAAAGCACAAGTTCTTCATCACGGTTCCCGAGAAGTATAATGTGTTATCTGAAAATAATAATTCACGATTGCCGAACACCTTAAAGATTTCCCATTCCAACCTCCCTGTGATTGCCAGTGCTTTCATATCTCTCATCGGCATGAATACGCAAAACCTTGTAAACCCATCCATTAAGATCAGAAGACAGTTATTACCATTACTCGACCGAGGTAGCGGACCAAAGACATAAATGTATACATGATGGAATGGCCTATCAGGTGATTCATCAGAGAAATTGCCAATTTTCTTACTCAAAGGTTGCTTGGTGCATTGACACACATGCCATCTCACCACATTCACAACAATGCCCTAATGCATGCACACTAAGAAAACGTTTTCCTGATATTCAATTCAGTTTTGTGTTGCCCCATGTGAGCCCTTACTGGAGCATCATGAAAGTACCTCATGATCATTGGACATACACTAACCGGCTCCCAAATCTGCCTTTTGCCTTGTTTGTTCTCATGATAGATGACTCCCTTCACTACCATGAAATACTTGGCTACATCTCTCTTGATCATCTGTAAGATTTCTTTACCCCCCTGGTCTTCTTCCTGCCACTGGCAGATATTCACAAAGGACTATGAAATAAACTGAAGAACCTTACACAATTCTTCACTACTAACCCCACCAGGATCCACTGACACATGGAACTCCGCAGGGTCATACATCCGAGAAAAAGCATCTGCCACACTGTTTGCCTTCCCTACCACATGAATGATTTTGAATTGGAACCTAGCCAGTTGCATAATCCACCGTCCTATCTTCCCTAGTTGCCATAGGTGGGAGAACAACCATGTCAGAGCCTGATTATCTGTCATGAGATCAAATTCAGCATGCTCTAAATATACAGAAAACTTCTCCACATCGCAAACACAGGCCAGCACCTTCTTTTCATACATGCTATATGCTAGCTCCATCTCTGACAGGGTCTGGCTAGTGAGTGCGGTGGTTCGTCTTTCTCCCTCCCGCCCCTGCAAAAAAACTGCCCCTACCACTCTACTGCTCGCATCTACCTGCATTGTGAAACTCTTATCAAAATTGGGCAACCTCAGGACAGGAGAATAAGAAACCACATATTTCAATCTGTGAAAACCTCATTGTTCAGGACCCAATGAAAATCTACATGCTTCTTTTATAGATGGTTAAGAAGTGCACACAAAGCAGCATATTGAGTGATGAACTTGCAGAAATACCCTATAATACCCGATAAACACACAACCCCTTTGGAATTTTTGGGCTGAGAAAAGTTGACAATGGGAGCAATCTTGGAAGGATCCATAATAAAATGGCCTTTACTAACTCCGAACCCTAAGAACTTTATTTAGGTTTTAGCCCAAGCCACTTTCTCCATGTTGACAGTGAATCCAGCTTGTCATAACCTGCTGAGCATGGTTCAAATGCTCTACAAATGAATCATTATTCACACAAATATTATTCAGAAAAAAAACAACAAACTTAAATTGAAAATCCTCTAACAGATGATTCAAAATTTTGGACAAGCACTGTCCCTCAAAGTTGACCCCAAATGGCACACTTCCCCACTCGAAATGTCCCCAAGGATTCACAAAAGCTTTGTATGTTTACTCCCCTCCTCGAGGACGCATTGATGGAATGTTGAGTTCGGACCGAAAACTGTGAAGTAGTTAGCCTTTAAAAAATATTGAAACGGAATATCAATGTTTTGCATTGGAAATGTTCGACCTTAATATTCTTGTTTAGCAGCCTATAGTCCATCACGAAATATAAGTTACCCGGTTCTGTCTTCTTTACCAGAAACACAGGTGAAGTATACTGCTATATACTCCTGCGAATTATGACCTCCCTCTCAAGGTCAGCAATGATATTGCGAAATGCTACCAGCTTTGGTGGATAACACTGGTAAGGTGTGCAGCAGACAGGTTGATAGTCTTTAACCATAAAGTTACAAGGAAACATTTCACACTTACCCAACCACCCAGTCAAAGCATCACTAAACCTACTAATGGGAGCATAAAGCTTTTCATTCTGCACCTTTGACAGATCGTCCCATTTAGTCTCTATCCCTACACATGATTTCTGCCTTCTATCCGGCAACTTCCCATTCAGCTGTACGGGATGGGAGAGATCAAACCCATAGATAGGTTTTCGCTCGCGACAATCAATAAATGTACATGTTTCCTGTAAGAAATATAATCCCAACACTACTTCACTGATTAAGTCGGGAATGATTGAAAACTTTCTAGTTCCAAAAGTACTCATTGATTTTAAAGTGGAGCATGACACATATTGATCTTCACCATTCGCAACCTGTAAGATAACTTCATTCGTAACCGACAACCACCGTTTAAACTATGGCTTCTCCTTCATTAGTTAACTGAGGAATACTTGATTCACAAAACATGAGGGCACCCCTTTATCCAACATCGCCTCGACTCTCTGTTCCCCAATCGCGACAAGAACCCTGAGATTCATATCCCCTTCACCTTTATCACCACTACCTGGCCTTGGTTTTCCTGCTTACCCTTCCAATCTGTCCTTCCCGTCCTTGTTGCAACTCTTTGAGATATGGCAAACTTCCCCACAGCTGTTATCACTTAAGTCCGTCAATAATCGGCACCTTACACCGAGATGCATAATGACCCGCAATACCTCAATTATAATTAGAGACAACCTTCTTCTTTGTCTCACTAGAATGCACTTTATGTACTTTGCTGACAGGTTTGTTCGACTGCTGCTGCTCGCGCTCCAGAAGAGAAGCTGTGTACAAGTTGTCAATCTCGATACCCCAACATCTCAAATCTACGAGTGATTGAGGTCACTGCAAAAATTGTTTCGAGGATGGAAATATGGTGCTAGGTTTCCCCGAAACTAAGGAGATGAATTCCCCATCGTTAAACGATACACCCAGAGCTGTAGCACACTCGACAAGGTCTTGTATAAACTGACTCATTTTCTCGTCAACTCTGTGGAACCGAGCTGACTTAAATCCCCGCATAGGCTACACCCGCACGTTTACTCTACATTCAAAAATCCCACTTCTTCACACGATAAAAAAGAGATGGCAAACGCAACAACACTCCTCTCACTGCATACTTTACTACCTTTCATCCAGAAGCCACCGTAGCTGAAATTTTCTGTGCAAACAGTAAATGTTGATGTGACATACGGTTACACTTGTGTTCATAGCACTTAGCAACAGGCTTAAGGGTAGCAACATGGCAGCTTGAGCAAACACCCCTGACAAGTTCGTTAACGTTAGGAAGATGGCGCCGAGTGAGTTGGCTGATGATGTAGTCGGTAAAAGAAAACGTAATATCGCTTGTAATTATAAGTGCAGAAAACGCAAAATGGTAGTAAAAATCGGAGTGATATGTGACGGATGTGGTACATGGTATCACTTTAAAACACTGAAGAGCCAAAAAAAAAACTGGTATAGGCATGCGTATGCTAATAACAGAGGTATGGAACCAATCAGAGTAACGCGATGTAGTCGGCAGCTAGATCGGTTACTACTGCTACAATGGCAGGTTATCAAAATTTAAGTGAGTTTGAACATGGTGTTATAGTCAGCGCACGATAGATGGGACACACATTGCATCTGCGAGGTAGCGATAACATTTCGATGTTCGCGTACGACCATTTCGCGAGTGTACAATGAATATCTGGAATCCGGTAAAACATCACATCTTCGACATCGCTGCGACCGGAAAAAGATCGTGAAAGAACGGGACAAGAGACAACTGACGAGAATCATTAAACGTGACAGACGTACAACCCTTTCTGAAATTGGCGCATATTGGATTTGTTGACTGTCCTGCAGGATTCATGGGGTGAATTGCCTCCTGCATTCCTTCTGACATTAGTCGAGTCCATGCCACGTCGTCATGTGGCACTTCTGCGTGCTCGGGGGGCCCTACACGATATTAGGCAGGTGTACCAGTTTTTTTTGGCTATTCAGTGTATGTGCAACAGCGCTTCTGATACTAAATGAAAACCATTGGTTTTGTGCGGCGTCCATTGAAGCAGGGAAAAAATGAGGAGTCGTAAAAAGGAACCAAATAGCGGTGTTAGTAAAGAGTGTGTTTGCTCGCATCAACAACGGAATGCAGTTAAAGAACTTAAAAATGAGATCGCATAACTGTATGGAATTACTTCAATCCAGGAGACATATTGCGGGAAAGAGAACCACAATTACAACTAGTGAGTTTAAAGAAGCAGCTACAGTGTAATGGCCGGTAGTGTTAAAAGGTAAGAGACGGGAATTACCATAAACTGATACCGTTACTGTGCGAACAAGTAATTAGCTTTCAGCACTACAAGATGAAAAAGATCTGGAAAGTGATCAACATGGACCAAAACACAGGTAGGATCACAGTAAGAAGCCAACTTTAGCTGTCCGAAACACATAAATCTCTTCACAGATAGCAATGGTAGAGACTTTGCAGTTAAAGTTAATAATTTAGTTTCATCAGATGTGAAATATTCAGGGGTGGTAAAACCAAATGCTCAATTAAAAGATTGTGTATCATCACTTGAAAGTTCATCAAAAAACCTAACGAAAGAGGATATAGTAGCCATTTTGTGCAGGTTCAGGTTGTATATATAAAATGAAACACAAAATTTAAAACAAGTCTGCACATCCCTTTTACCAAAGATGTACCATATAAATGTTTCTGTCTATGGAATACAGTTTAGGTATGATTTTATGGTAGAGTCTATTGTCAATAAGCAAATTAAGATTACAAATAGTAATTAATATTGCCAAACTATGCACGGTGTTTGGTTTGCTATTTTCTGTATACAGCATGTATGCCACGAGAATACTTCACCACACACTGCCTTCACTTCAATAACAAGGATAAATGCAAGATTGCAGTAGAAAGTTACAATAATTTTGTTAATACTATTACAAGAAAATCCTCTCTAATATATCTTAAATGCAGAGTGACTCCTGCAAAATACTGAAAAAACTTGAGGCAAATCGTGTTAAAGTAACAAATGCACGATGGTTTGGTCTCAGGCAAAATCCTTTAATAAATACAATCAATTTTTATCATCTGAACATTATGTTATTAAAACATAACACTACCGAGCTCTCAATATTTATTGATGGCATATTTGAATGTAATCAATACAAGGCTGATGTGAGTATGGAGCAGCACAGGAATGCAAGTGTGGGGTAGATGCGAAATCCCCGAGAAATCCCGCCGACCAGCAGCACCATACAGCACGATTCCCACATGCGAAAATTCGGGGACAACCCCATTGGGAATCAAACCTAGCTAGCCAAGGTGGGAGGTAAGTAGTATAACCACTACACAGCCATAGCCCCCTAAGGAAATAAGTGCAGACTATTTTTAATATAGTTTTTGAAAAAGGGGAATCAACTCCGAGTGAGGTAGTGCATTGGTAAACCATTCGTCTCGCATTTGGGAGGATCCAGGTTCGACTCCTGGTCGGTTATCCTGATTTCGGTTTTCCAGGTTTTCCCGAAATCACTGCAGGCAAATGCTGTTAATATTACTTAATTAAAGGCCCTATCCGATTCCTTCACAATTGCTGTATCAATAGTGTTCCCTTGCTAAGAACTTAGTCGCTGTGCAGGGTGTTACGAGGTGTGGTCAAGCCCTTAGCTGAGACGCCTGCCTGATCACACCTTCACTTATTTATGCAGGACATGGGCCTTGATCGCAGAAATTAGTTATGAAATCGCAAACCACATAACACCCTCCACCAGCCAGTAAACGGGAACAACGCAGCCGATATAGGACAGTGTAGTTCGTGGGCGGTGTCTTTTGTCGTCGGGCCATTGGAACGAGAAGACCACTGAAGATGGGTGTGTCCGGCCGTCGACTTGCGCCATCTTAATCAGCCTCCGGAATCATGAACAAGGTGGGGACTCTCCAATTAGACTTTACTCAGAACGTGGTTGGTTAAATATTTATAAAATAATATCATTTAATATTTAAGTATATTTGTATAGCTCCCTTCGTTCATATTCAATCATATTTATATTGAAATTATATTGTACAAACTTAATGCTAAATAAACCTCTTTTATTTAGTGTTAATTACATAACTCTTATCAATAACTTGTTATGCCCCTATATCTCCGTAAAGGATAAATATCAACCATAACTAAAAACCTTAACAAGGTTCACTAAACAGCAAAAAATTGGAATGGGTATGTCTGGCTTCAGAAAGCAACACAACCAGTTTTTCCTTGTAAACAACTTTTTTATTATTGTCTCAATTGGTTTTACAGCCATATTGTTGTTACTAATCTGAAACACTTTCATTAATTAGGTACAATAAACATGTCACTGGGGCCATAAGGATCGCCACGAGAAGCGATGATGGAAAGTCACAGCCTTCTGTAAGTTTTCCAGATGGGCGGGAGGTAATTTCCACACCTCGGGAAATGCTTTGGAACTGCAGGCCAATTTTTTCCTCGCCAACTTGAATGACTGCTTCCATACCGATAGCAGCGTGGTATCCAAAGTGGCAATGGAAAAACCAGAATCCTTTAGAAAAAAAACAAGTCAAACAGTGCTCACTAAACTTCTCAAATATATTTTCTTCACAATGTGGTAATCGATTTTAGCTATCAAGAAATGGTACATGGCACTCTGAAACAAAGGCGCATTATATCTCCTAATATGTTAATATATCAAAAATTTTGTAAGGTGTGCCTCGTAATTTTGACGCGTAACACACATAAGAAGTATGCGTTAGAAGCGGCATTGTCACGACCCTCACCCCCTCCCTGCCAGCTTAAACCAGTGTAGGGACTCCTGGACGACACATGTTACCCATTAACGTGTGCCAAGGTCAAGCCGCGGTGGGGTAGCACTTTCCGCCCACGGGCATCTCCTCCACCCCCTAGCAAACCAACTGAAACTTGTGAACCCCTAAGAAATGAAGATATATGCTGGCGATTTCCGCCGACAAGAGAAATTAAAACACATGCTGAAGGGTGATACGCACCGAGAATAAGCTGACAGCATATGGCAGGGGCAACTGGCCCACAACACTCCCTGCCCCCGCCGCCAACAAGAGGCCAACACGTGGATGAAGTGTTCATTGTTCAAAGCCTTCCTCCCTCCCCTTCTCACAACAAGGGAGGCACTTGTAGGAATCTAGGGTGGGCGCCCAGATAGTTTAAAAGCTGTTTTAGAGACAAGGAGGGGGGTCAGTCATATCGGGGCAGTCGGAAGCTGCGATACTCCGCGCCGGGAGAATCAGTTACGTCAGAGCAGGCAACCAGTCAGTGAGAAAACCGCGCCGAGAGCCAGGGTGGGGGCCCGCCTAGGGTCTCTCGCCAGGACGTGGTACGGAGATAATCAGTCAGTTACAACCCTATGCAGCGACCGAGAGTTGAGTGGTAAGCTTCAACGAGGAGCGTTACATCGAGAGGAATCCAGCTGAGTGCAGCACTCCAACAAGGGCCAGTCCGAGGGTCTGTAAGAGGGCCACCCAACTCACCAGATCTCAACTACTACCAGAACAACTACCCCGAAACAAGTACAGGTAAGTAACAACGTCTTCACTCAGGGACGTGTCCTGTCACCTAATGCCCCCACAGCATCGGAAATGTCAGCCAGAACACTGTAATCAGCCCTTCAGGCCAAGAACACGCAGGGTCGAGAAAGTATGTGTACTTCACGGAAAAGTACCGGGAATGTGTGTGTGAATTCCCGTCAAATAAACCCCCCAACCTTCAGGCACCTTATAGTCTGTGCCTGGCAACATTAACTGAGATCCTATTCCCCACAGGTGGGGAATAGCGTCAACTTCATTGTCAAATCCTGTTGGTTGCTCAATGCGATGGCATAAAAATTCATACCAAACTTTGTGAATCCATTTAATTGCTGCATTTAATGGTTTCCTATTAGCTTGATGGGGAAAGAGACTGTAAGAGACAGTTAGAGTGGCATAAAATAATTACCCTTTACTGTTCGTGCCTCGGTGTGCTCGTGCTGGCTAAACAGGTGGAGACATTTTATTATTATAGTAGTATTAATGAAATCGAACATTTCAGATAGTAAATAGTCCCCTCGAGGCCTTATTCATAGTTTTTTTTAACCTGGACTAAGGAAAATCCACCCTCCTACCAATTTTTTTCGTATGCAGAGATCTTGACTAATGTTAGCCCAGCTATCATTTTGCTTTAGTACGGACTAACTTGTAGTTAGTTTGAAACTGTGGGTGAGTATAAAAAAGTTATGTGTCTAGGATCTGGAGCCGATACATAGAGACTGGTAATGTTAATGATAGACCACGATCTGTTACGGACTAATGAAGTATTAAAGTCGAAAAGAAACATGCCAATCTGAAAATAAAGAAAGTTTTCTAATATTGCATGCAAGTCGAAGCTCGATAAGCACAAAACAATATATACAATGCCGTATCTGTGAATCAGTTAAAACAAAAATATTTCGATTTAATGGATGATGTGTTCTGTGAATAATAAAATGACCAAAATAGTTTTGCATCAAACAAAAGGTCATAAATGTTCTAATGTTATTAATGAGAGTGTATATCTAGAATAATATTTACGCATTTGTCTAGTATTTTTGTCGGAATGTATGTGACCCACTTGATTGTAGTTAACTTTTGATCTCTGTCTCTTTTGCAAACGAATGACGGCTGGTTTGCATTCAGTGATGTGGAGACTGTTGGTGAGGGCGAAACGAGAGCGTTCACCACAGCAGCCTCGGTTGTACAACTCTCTGACCATGTCGTGTGCAATCATCTTTGAGAGGGAGGCCTTCACGCTAGGAGACCCACGAGACGCCCTTATCGCAACAGAAAACATCTGCAAAACCTTTTGAAATGGGCATGGGATCATCAAGAGTGGACAGCTGCAGAATTTTCTCATGTTCTGTTCACTGAGGAGACGAGGATTGGTTTTTAGGCCAGATTCCAGAAGGTTGAGGGTGTGGAGAAGGCGAACAGTCAAAGCACCATGCTGCGCAAGAAGTCCATGCATATCGAGGTGGAGGAATACTGGTCTCGGCAGGAATCATTCTTGGACATCGAACGCCTTTAGTTCGTATTGAGGGCACGATGACAGCTCGGTGGTTCATCACATATGGTCTTCAAACTGTTGTGCACCCTTACCGACAGGCATATAGTGCGGTGTTTCTGCTGGCGGATGCTAATGCCCGCTCACACCGTGCATGAGTCGTTGATCAATACTGTCAGAAAGGTGGTATTCAAAAAATGTATTGTCCAACAGTAAGTCCAGGCATGAATTGCAAAGAGCATGCCTGGGACCTTCTGGAAACTGCCATTCAAGCACGCCTTCAACAATCCAACACATACAGGACAGACAGAATGGGGCAACTTGCCACAAGAGCGACTGAATAACTTCATTCTCTGTATGCCTCATAGCGCCAGGGATCTTGTGAGTTCTCGAGGTAACACATGGTATTGATCCGTGTGGAGAGTTTCAATAAAAGAGAAGATAACAATGGTGTTTCCCAAACAAAAAGACAGCTAGTGTATATTGATTATTGTTATGATATTAATCGAAACAATTTGCAATATTTGTGTTGTTTTGTAAAACATGCATTCGCAACATGCTTGCATAATGGGAAAATGTTATGGTATTTTTGGTGCAATAAATTTTTGATGCATCATTTTTCTGAGCAGTTTATTTCGAAAGGAATGTAATGATAATACATCAGTGTTAATCTTTTGCAACAGGCCTTTCTAATTTATGTGCACAATCAAATTACTTCTCTGGAAACAATTACTTACCAATTTATTAATATTTTCAAACAGAATTTTAGCAAAAAAACCCTACCTAAAATACATACTTATTAAAGTATAATTCTGTGCTGTGTATATCGGTATCTCAAATGGTGACATTGTAGCTCGTTGTGAACAAGAGAGTACGTTAAAATATTGTGTGGGAGAATACAATTTAAATTATTTTATAATTAATTTGGGTTTTGTATTTAGCACTAAAATACTATTAATCGTCATTATAAAGGCAGTACTGGCAAAAAATTAAACCAGCCCATACTACCAATTCACAGGTGTAAGCAATTCACTAGTATGTACTACGAAAAATTAACAAATAAACATGAAATAATAATATTATGAGTATATTAGATTTTCAGAATACACGAACGAGATTCATGATATAAAAAAAAAATGTCAATGTGAACATTTTTTTTTGCAAATATGGAAAACTATTAAAGCAAATAACAAATTCTGTTAATATGAATTGCCGTCAAAACAAATAGTTATAATAAACCATTTTGGAACGAACAAGCGAAATCCGAACCCTCGGTGAACAATAATAAAGCAAGAACCTTATCGACTGCTCTACATAGAAATACACACTTTTTACGTAACAAACTAAAACCTTACCTACCTTTAATCATAGGTTAAACATTGAATAAGTTGCAATTTTCGCGGGAATTTGGTAATTAGGTAAAGAAATAATGCCTGTTTGGGTTTACTGAAGCCAGTTTTAATGAGCGTGTTATCTCAAATGTGACTTTTCTTTCGTAGTAAAGCTTTTATTTGAGACGAAAATCTGCAATGCGCATGCGCGGGACACCTGGCAACAATGTACTTCGGTGATCTCTCAACTAAACTTAGTCCTACTCTAGTCGAGGCTTGTGAATACAAGTAGTTAGTCCACCCATAGTCCAGACTTACTTCAGACCAACTCCGAGGATAATGATCTCTGGATCATCCTTGGACTAAGATCTGACTTTGATTAGGGCCCCTAGTTATTCATTCGCAAAGTGCTCTAACATCAGAATGCTAGTATTTAACAAAGCCCTACATGTAAGCCCGTGTCACAATGCTTTATCGTTTGGAACAATGAGATGATCCAGTGGTGGTGCGCGAAGCCTTGCTCTCGTGCTCTAGAACTGACCAAATTTTCAAACATTTGGCCGGATATTTTCTTTGTTCAAATTTTTAAATTTGAAGTATTATTGATCCAAAACTGATGCTATTATCTATTAACAATGTAATGCTACTTTGTTAGAGCTAAATTGTTTTGCCAGAATAATTATTTGCATGTTTTAGGCATCGCGGGCACCGCCTCAGCACTCTACTGCGGCTCTGCTCCTCCAGTCAGTCACTAGAGCTGGCCGGAGCCTCAAGAAGACATGGGGGTCTCGCCCTTATGTGCGCCTCCCCCGCGCGCATACAGGCAGGAAACTCGACATTGCTACGTGCTCATCAACTGCGGCCGAAAAAAAAAACTATTCAAACGAAACTCGTCGTCGCGCGAAAACTACCCACGCGAATAATTTCGAAATCTTACTGACAAATCACTTCGATTATTTTTTTCCGGACGTGCACAGGAAAGAAAGTAGCAAGCAATATACTTTTGGTTTTGTTTTAATAAATAAAATGGATGAGTGATGTGTATGCGAAATGAAGAAGAAACACCAACGTTTATTTAAAAGCCAATCTTAAACCATTACCTATCGTAATTTCCTTGTTACGGCGTCCAGAACTTTTAAAATATTTCAACCGTATACGGGAGCAGCAACTGCGAACTTTGTGCCTTCGGTTATCTGTATTACACTTATCTAATCTTGTATACGCAAAGAGTTAAAATGGTATTGCTAATTATTATTTAACAGATGTTTCCTCTGCAGCATATATTATTATTAAATGCAAGAATTACAAAGAAGACAGAGTAAGTATATCTCGTTATGGCAATGCATAAGTTACATTCGATTTCAAGTTACACGTTCCTCACACAATCAAATTCATAACTCGCAGTTTACAAAGTTCAGGTAAGTCATAGTTTGCCATAATTGTTGACATTTTACAAGCATCCAAAGTATGCGTGCACTTATTACTCATTAACTGTTGCACATAAATTATAATAAACGGAGACGTTTTACATTTTAAACATTTAAATTCATTACTGAATATAAAAACAATATTATCCGTTTGTGTTTCGAAATAGTGCAACTTAAACCTATGTATCGAATGAGTACTGAAATAAATGCATTTACTACGGTTTTACTTATTTCCGTGTCTTTAACCCGTTCATCGCCAGCACCCACAATTGCTTATACAGGTTGATTCTAAAATCATGTGACAAACATTGAGGGGTGGTAGAGCTCACTAAAACCAACAATTATTGTATAGGAATATATGGGCGGAAGTGACGCGTTGAGGCACAAACACAAAAATAACACATTAAATGAAACATATTGTTTATTTACAACGTCACCGCTGTTTATAATAATTGCTCAGAATTGCTACCACCGGTGGAGTGATTGGCGAACAGATTCCAAATACGTCAGGTATTTCACGCATGCGTGCAGCCGCACAGGATCGTCGAGCGACGAGGTCTTCAATGGAATCAACTGGAGTCTGGTAAATGAGACGGCAGGGTGTAGAATATAAGGAGCCGCTTTGCATCGCCGGAGCAAACTCCTCAGCGCGGGGGTAGAACAAGCCCTGGGGAGGGGTCCTTGTCCTGCCAGTTATCTTTCACTTGAAACGTGGCGGGAAAGAGAAGCTAACCCCCTCCCCCCGCCAAGACCATAAAATTGTCTTCCTGAGCCTAGCTCGCTTTGATAATAGAAGTAAGACCAGCCGTCAAACGACTTAAATACACTGAAGAGCCAAAAAAAAATTCAATATAAAGTCGCTCATATATAAAATGTTCAGCCACTAGGTTTACTCGTAGAATAA
Organism: Clitarchus hookeri; assembly: GCA_002778355.1. NCBI lineage: Eukaryota > Metazoa > Arthropoda > Insecta > Phasmatodea > Phasmatidae > Clitarchus > Clitarchus hookeri. Next base: position 199,388 of record NQII01000763.1, read on the forward strand.
CAGTGGTCTAGATTTATTAACCCTAAAAGATATGCATTGACATATATAAATCCATCGAATCACGTAACTACCAGACAATTAATTATTGATTGATCACTGCTGTTAGATGTCTTGAGAAAGTTCAAAAAATAATCGTCATGGTTACAAAAAACACATTTTTCTAAAGTTAATCTCGAATTCTGGTTTGCATTTAAAATTCACTTATTTCCTTTGCATATCAAGTAATAAACTTATATTATCTTTTATGTCCTTATTTATTAGGAAAAAAACTTGTACACCTGCCTAATATCGTGTAGCCCCCCGCCCCCNAATTCCTCTTCCCGAACACGCAGAAGTGCCACAAGACGACGTGGCATGGACTCGACTAATGTCTGAAGGTATGCAGGAGGCAATACACACCATGAATCCTGCAGGGCAGTCCACAAATCCAATCTGCAACAATTTGAAAAAGGGTTGCACGTCTGTCACGTTTAATGATTCTCGTCAGTCGTCGTTTGTCCCGTTCTTTCGCGATCTTTTTCCGGCCGCAGAGATGTCGAAGATGTGATGTTTTACCACATTTCCGATATTCACGGTACACTCGTGAAATGGTCGTGCGCGAACATCCAAATGTTATCGCTACCTCGGAGATGCCATGTCCCATCTCTCGTGCGCCGACTATAACACCACGTTCAAACTCACTTAAATCTTGATAAGCTGCCATTGTAGCAGCAGTAACCGATCTAGCTGCCGACCGCATCGCGTTACTGTAATTGGTTCCATACCTCTGTTATTTGCATACGCACGCCTATACCAGTTTTTCTGTCTCTTCAATGTATACTACCTTCATTGTATAAAAAATGTTGACGCACGAGCAGAGAGGAAATTAAGACAGGGGGGGACAGAAGAGGAAAGAGGAGGGGATACGAGCAGAGCAAAGAATATACCACCACGTAGAGTAGAAACCAAAGAGAATGACTTACGCGACGAGCACTAGCTTCGCAGAGCGAGTTCTGATAACTTTTATTTCCACCATATCTTCGATGGGTAAAAGAGTTTTGTATTTGGTGGCAGAGTATGAAATTTCCTTTATCAATGCTGACTTATAGTACTGTTTCAAATACTTGTCCCAGATTCTCATAAACCAGTTAGTTTTTAGAATGATTTCGGATATTGTCTCCACGACTACACTGCAAGATTTCGTCACATACGAACGAAATAAAGGATAAACCTTATAGTGGTTTGGGCGAAAATGTGTCGCGTGTTTTTTTATTTAGAAGAATAACTGGTAATAGTAGTAAATTGGCAAATTGTAACCAGTTATAAGATCAGACATTCAATAGAAAAATATAGTTTTTGTGAATGCGAAACTATCGGACATACCGTAAAGTTTATGAGATAATTTGGGGTTGATAAATGTAGATTTACTAAGAAGCCAACTACATGTGCAAACATTTTCACAAAATATACGATAATGGCCACATTGTAGCCCTCTAAATCTCATATTTTTGGAGAGGCAGGGGTGAGATTTTTACTTACCCACGCACTGGGAAAAAATATGTAGTTATGTAGTCAGGGGGGCGAGGGTTGAAGCTGGTACATCCATAACACGGGGATTGTTTCAACTGCCAGGCGCCACTGAGGAAATCGATGGACACTAATGATTCGAAGAACGCTGCGAATTACATGATATAAGGCTTGCCGACGTACAAGATTAATAAAAGGCAAGGCATGCATGAAATATCAGCGGATAGAGTTATAGATTTTAGGCAGTTGGTGCATATACAACAAGATTATTTGCAAAGGACTCGAGCAGAAATGATATTCATGGGATGTATATGAGTTATATCGATGATTAGAGAAAATGCGAAGGTAACAGACTGTGGAAAGAAATAGGGAATTATGGTAAAACAGAATCTGGACTTTAAACGGCGAGAAAATAGACAAATATGGAAACCTGAGTTTAAACGTTACCCGATGTAAGAAAATGAAACAGCTATTTTTTCAAGTAATTATATCTATTCGTTCTCCTTCTTAACTCTGTCACACGAAAATCGATCCTGATTTTCTGAGGATATATAACCAAATTTCAACCACATTTCAAATGTCTTTAGGCCTTAGGTGGCACACAAAGTTATTCACAGTGTTCATTTTAGTACAACTTTTATTCATGGTGTTGTATAGATCGCTATTTACGAAATACTTTATATTAAAAGAGCCAAAAAAAGATTGGGACAAATGAGTTATGTACCCTGTTACGACATCTGCATGAATCGCACCGCAGTATGCTGGTAAAACAGCGTTCAATACATAATTTAGATATTTATACCGAAGCTGAAATACTCCATAGAATATTGTCCTACTGAAGTTTTAAAATTATTAATGGTTTAAAATATTCTATTAACAATACTCAAAAATTTTAAAAATTTGATTTGGGACATTAAAAAAATATTTCTGCACATTTACCAAAGTTGACAGCAGGATTTATGTTACATACCCGAATTTAACATCCTGTGAATTGCTTGCAATTAAATTATAAAATGAAGTTTTCACATCTACATGTAACTCTCTGCATTTCAAATAAACCAGACAGTGTTTAATTATTTTCTGTGGCTATGCAGGGGAGAAAATGTATATAACATGTATACAACTAGAGCTGCATATCTAATGGATCTTCGTCTTAACAAAACACTCCAGGTTCTATTGCCAGCGTGGTCACACACATTTTCGTATGTGGGAAACTTGGTAAACATTCATTTGATAAATGGGTTTTCTAGGGAACTCCAATGTATCTCACCCTTGCATTCCACAATCGCTCCATCTTATCATCACATACCATATCACACGTCACAGATGATGGACACCCACATGCTGCACCCTGAAAACCCGCCACTGCTTTGGTTCTTCCTCCACAATCTGATGATCCTCACAGTGGTCACTGTGATCACCAGATTCATCTATGTACTTTCCCGGATTGTTGGCCTTGAACCTGACGATGACGTAGCCAAAGAGCGACACAGAAACAGTGTCTTTGCTGGGAGGTCTGTAGTCCTGCTTGCTCATCAACATTTTGCGGTCCATTTTCATCACGCTCTCCACATATGCTGTGGTCACCCTGCTGCTGTCCATATTCCCCTTGCCTATCACGTAGAAGGTGTGGCCATGCAGGTGGAAGGGGTGGTTCGGGCCAATCCGCCGGTACCCATCGAGTTCTGCGCCAGTCAAAGACATAGTCGTGTCCAAGGGGTTTGCTACACCTGCAGACATACACGAAGAGACCACCATGCGATTTACACTGCTCTCATATTTGGCTTTTGTCAACAGGCAGTATTATTTTCTGAGAGTCGTCTCCTGCAACATTTTAGCTGTTACAATCTACAAGTGTGTGACTTGAGGGTGTTCCTTAAATCTATGACATAGAAACCGATGCAATACCGGGGATCCATTTCAGGTTGTGTAATTATCCGGTCTACTGTGCAGAAAAAAAAGCAGGATAAGGTAGGCAGAATTATTTGTAGTAGAATTAACCCTACTAGGTGCCAGATATCTGGGTGTACATCCAAGCGAAGCATTTCCACTTGCTGCATCTAGGGTATGTACAGTGGTGCTGTTGCTGTGGAGTATCGTGACTATAACATAATCACACAATAGCATAACAAGGGAGTGTAAGGGCTGCTCCACGTGCACATTAATGTGTGATACAGACTGATGACTGGTTGGGGGACCTGCGCCTTTGGTCAGAGAAGCAGCCAAGTAAAATTAACTAAAGAGAACGTTATTTCTTTATTTGTGCTGGGATGTATTTAACTTTACACAGTGATACGAAATAATAATAATAAAAAAAAACTATAACCAGTATATGTTTCAGTCTATATGGACGATGCCTGTCTGGTGTGCTTTGTGGAAGTAAAAGTTTAGTTACAATTTTAATTTAACCCCTGGCCCCAAAAACATGCAGGATACGAGGGCAATACCTGGGCTAAGAATTAAATAAAGTTTGAAAACCTAATTAATTCTGATAGACTATGATGGTTAGATTTAACAAAGAGGATGGAGGTATCCATAGCAGCTCACATCAAGTAGTCAATCACACACAACTTAACTCCAGCTGATGAATTTTAGCAGGCAACTGGGAGATCTCAACTAGTTAAACACCATGTCTGTCCAGAGAATTATATTTTTCAATACATAGTTACATTATGTATTTTACCATTTTTTAAATTGACATATGTTATTTTACTATCGCTTGTGTTCTTTCAGTCCATTTTATGTTTTGGTAAATATAGGTAAGACTTTTTGTGATTATGAACACATAAAAGAACATTAGTAAATATAACTGCAGTGTACGAAGCCAGCATAGGACTCACTAGTTACAGAATTTTACTAAACAAATGTTTGGTTGCCTTATTAAAAAGAAAATTCTGCAATAAAATGTTTTATAGCAGCCCAGACGAATTCTTTGTGACTAGAAGTGGTGTATGTAAGTCTGTTAAAGGTGGTAGGTCGCCCTACTGTATGGCGTTCACGTGATCTTCAACCAAACGCAGGGCAAATTTTTTCTATCTGTCAATCCATCAAATTTTTCTCAAATTTTGACTTTCGATGGACCTATCGATGGTCCACCGACTTCTGACGACATTCTGTAGATGCGAATACGTCTTTGAAATGAAATTTAAGTCAGTGGATCTGTGTATATTATCTTTGACGGTAAATTCAAGAATTAAAAACGCAAACAATATGACAGTATAAATGCTTATTACGTAAAAAGCGTATACCGCCGAAATAGTTTTCTCTTGATAATGTATTTCCTACCAAAATATACCTGCAATTAAAGAAAGATCACGATGTCAAGTTGTCGCACTGAAATTTTGCCATACGGAAGGATTGGCACATAAATAAGAGATTGCTGAACGATTTATTGTTGTGAATCGCTTTCAACTGACGGACGAACGACTGACGAGTGCGACAGACGGCTGTGAGTCCAGCTCAAGTTATTTGAGGAATATTTACTAAAATAAGGTTTAAACAGGTTTTTGTATTTCTCCATTTCAATTTCACAACACATTTGTCATTAGAGGTAGATGAGAATAGACAACTCCAAACTCTATGCCAGGATTCCTGCATCTTCCTGGGTTTATTCTTGAGTAATCTTTATTTAGTTGTCGTTGCTGGATGTCGGCGGGTATCGGAACATCGACAATTACCTGTGGCCATGTGGGCGGGTGTATTCCGATATTGATGTTGGCATGGCGACACATAGGTGCAAGTTGCGCGGCCTAAACACAATAGTGTCAAATGCATGGTCTGAGGGCTGGTTGGACACAGACCTTTACCAACCACAGTATGTTTAATGAGTGTAGTTCACTGAGCTTGTTATCAAGTTATGTTCTACTTTAGGGACAATTTATCTCTAAGAGTTCCATAACTTAAATTTTTCCTATGTATAACGTTATTTTAAAATCGAATGCGAATGTACGGGAAATTATTTTTGCGACTGTGGGAGACCTAATTTTATAAACTTGACCATAGGGTTCAGACACTAGTCAACTTGCTCGCATCCCTTCCTGTCTACAACCATGGGATTGATGACCATAAAACATCTGGTGAAAGTGGACTGAATGTTTTAACAAAATGTTTTATATTGTTATAGTGTAGCAAATGAACCCACATAATAACTGTAGTTACTATCAAATTTAAATTGAAACTATCATAATCGCCCACCGATAGTCCCATAACTCATGCGTACAGAGATAAAACAAAAGTGATGTGGGCAGTACATAATGTCTTGGGATCGCATTCCAGTTTCCGATGGAAGTAAACATTTCCGATTCCGATTAAAGGTGTATTTTCATTTTCCAAAAGTCGGTTTACTTCATAAACTTGAGATAAAAAAACAAAAGAAAATTACATTAAAGAGTAGTGCTTATACATGCAAGTAAAGTGACACTTTTTTATTCCTTTTTGTACACGATGAGTATAAAAGAATACCCCAAATTTGAAGCCTTATATTTTAAAAACCAAACAACCACCAAATTTGGTTGACCAATCAAAATTAACTGTGGAACTGTGAAGTTTGTTTACCATACGTTCAGCGCCATCTACGCGATAATCAAACTCGTTCTACGCTCTTGTCATCATGTCCGGTGTTATGGTTTGGATGGCGTTCGTAACTCTCGGTTTGAGTAGGTGAAGGGGAAGTGAGCTCGCATTCAACCAGTCAATGTGAAGGAGACGGCCTGATGTTTCCTTTATGTGCCGAGAGATGACACTGGAAGCGTCTGTCGTCGCACTATGAGCGTGTGTTGTGTGTTAGTCATCATCACGATGGTGACAGAACAACAGAAGGCTTTCTGTATTATTCAGTTTGCTATATGTTAATTGGTTACGACTTTTCAACATGAATTCTGTCGCTAATACGAACGTTGTCCTCCCGATAGGAGGAGTATTGTGTGTTGGTTTCGTCAGTTCGATGACACAAGGTGCCTTTGCAAAGGCAAAAGTTCCGGGCGGCCGCGTGTGTCCGAAGAGAATGTGCAACGGATTCAACAAGCATTTGTTTGCTGTCCGAGAAAATCAACTCGACAAGCTAGCCGGGAAATGCAAATCTCTCAATCGATGGTATGGACAGTGTTGCGAAAGCGATTGCTGTACAAACTATACAGGTTACAGCTTGTTCAGGCTCTTACCGAAAGGGATAAAGAAATGAGGCGTGATTACTGCGCGTTCGTTGTTGCCCAGAACGAGGTAGACGATGCTATCATGTCTAGGCTGGTTTTACCGATGAAGCGACGTTCCATGCAAATTGTAAGGTGAACCGGCACAACGTGCGGACATGGGGTCAGCAGCCTCCACATGAAACCACCGAACACGAGCGCACTTCCCCCAAAGTGAACGTGTTTTGTGCTGTATCCAAAGACACTGTTTTCGGCCATTTATTTTTCACAAGCGTACTGTTACTGGAATCCCTTATTTGGACATGCTTGCAGAGTGGTTGTTTCCTCAGTTGGAAGAGGCGGCGGGGGACTTCATTTTCAAGTAGGATGGTGCGCCACCACATTGGCGCCTAGCTGTTCGCGGATACCTGAACGAGACGTTGGTGCAACGCTGGATTGGTCGAGGAGCATCTGGTGACCAGACTCTTCATCACTGGTCCCCAAGAAGTCCGGGTATTACCCTGTGCGATTTTTTTCTATGAGGGTAAATAAAGGATCAAGTGTTTCGTCCACCATTGCCGGCTAGCATTGACGACCTCGAAACGAGAATTATGGACGCCATCCAAACCGTAACACCGGACATGCTGAGAAGAGTGTGGAACGTGTTTGATTATCGCGTATATGTCGTTCGGGCTGCTCGTGGTGGTCACATTGAACATTTATGAATCTATGATAAACTAATTTCACAGTTCCACAGTTCATTTGATTGTTCAACCAAGGTTGTAGGTTGTTTGTTGTGATATTATAGACCTTCAAAGTTGAGGTATTCTTTTATAATCATTATATATATTTACTAACCAGATTAGACACTTAATAGAATTAAAGACAGAATAGTTTAGCTGGGAGGTGAGCACCAATATATAACAGGTACTATAAAAATATTTAAAAAAACACATTAATTGAACTTTTTTGCAGTAACACTTTCTTAAAAACTACTTTATTGGAATTCTTTTTGAAATTCTGAAATGTTGCTAATAATAATTCTATATATATATATAAAGATGTAACCAATCTTTAAAAGTTGCCTTTAAAAATTAAATTGATAACTTTATTTAGTTTTCATATAGTTTTCCCTGCAACAATATTTCTTTATCACAATGAATATACTACATGTACAATTCATTTATATTAATATTTTTCCTTCCTGCCGAGTACTGCGCAAAACAAATAAAGTAAATACTTTCAAAATGTGAGAAGAGTAAATTATTTCATGAGGATATATTTTGTCGCAGTTGTGCTAAGACACACATGGAGAGGTGTAAGTTTAGTTAATGGCATGCAACTTTACCTTTCAACCTGGGTGGGGTATACACTCAGGAGGTTTAGGGCTCGTGGGCCACCTTTCGACTTAAGGTGGCAGCACTGTAGTGCCAGATGTTGGTCGTTAACCAGTATTCCCTAGCCCACATAGTACAGCTGCAGAGTGGAGTATGCTAATTATTTAAACTATATGAATGTGTGCAGGATATACACTCATTTACAAGCAAAATATGCAGCATTGAGTAAGTTTTATTTATTCATCCACATGTACACAAAAATGACGCACTTGCATTTATGTTTCATGCGTGAACCAGTTGGTAATTGCGAACGTGTAGCTGCAAAGTTATTTGCGTTACGCTTTCAACTGGCAAATAAGTTTAAGTGCTGGGCCACTTCAGTATTAAATTATTGGTTCGAGGAAGACACATTATGACAATAAAATGTATCTGAGGAGTTAAGCTGTTAACAGAATAACAATGAGCACCTAACACACGGGAAATATGTAAAGCGATATGATGGGACCAATCGTATTTGTTGCTATAAGGTAAATGTTGGGCGTGTGGAAATGTTAATAAGATTAATGAAAGTCTGCAACGTCCGCCATCAACACCAAGACATCTCCTGCAGTTCTCATAATGAGAACGACAAAGAGAAGCTATGGTGTCCATGGGAGTAGATTCACAGTAAGTCACAATAGTCTCTCTCATGGCGACGAGTGCCCTTGTCTTGTGGCGTTCACACTGTTCTTCAGAGTTCCTCGCAGGTAAAAATATAATAGCATTTAATACTCAACACTTTCTCATCGGACTATCCACCTCCCAACAAATGTTTCAACCAGGAGCAGCTGTAATGTGCCCGTGCACTGTCCTGCTTGAAAAGCAACCGTCGCCCGGGTAGAGTTTATTAATAGCAGGCACAATGTCTTCCTGCAACATGGAACAGTAACGTTCACCTGTGACAATTCCATCAAAGTAGAACGGGACTTCAAATCCATACTCTGAACCCCTTAAGATTAACTGTCTGCTCCTCCACGAAGTGGGGATTTCATCGGCCGGATACGCTCAGTTGGGGTGCTTCTCAGTTCCATTCAATTTAAAGGTTACCTCATCAGACTAAACAATCATGCCAGTAAAATGTTCGTTCTTGCATATGTTTGCAACCCACTCACAAGTATTCACATGCTTGCCTGGGTAGTCTTTATTCATAGCATGAGGTAACTTTGTAATATTGGTTACTTTATTGTGCGTGCTTTAAAATACCATGGGCATTTGATTTAATGGCACTCGACTCAACTGCAGCTTGCTGTATGAACTTCGACTTCCTGGGGAATGTGTGAATGTGAGTAACACCGCTCCCACACTTCCTTCGCCCATTGACGTTCTCTTCCTGCCGCGCCATCCATTCTGCCCATCACACACAGTTCTGTTTCTCTAAAACTTGTATTGTAATTGTGTCATTGTTACACATGACATTGGCGCAGTATAGAATGCTGCCCTTCGTCGTTTATGCACCTCAATAATGTTCTCATATTTACAGTTACAATTTAAAAACAGGATTATAAACAGTTTGTCTTGTATTGGATACTATCTTATGATAGCTGTATTGAAATAAAGTTTCGTGTCTAATTAAAACAGTTCACAGAATTATTGGCAGTATTATATTCAACATGTGATGGGTCAAGAAGTCATGAGTAGAGTAAGTACATATTACATTTATGTATGTTTGTACAGCTGTTATATAAAAAATATTGCAAGCATGGCTAGATTACTACCAGCGCAAATTGAATTATTTGTTCGTGATAATTTTGATACTTGGAAATTCACATAAAGGCTGTTTTAACAAAAAAAAAAACTATCTTTGGGAATATGTCAGTTGAGAGAAAAAACGACCAACTAGTGACAAAACAGAAACAGAAAAATTGGACAGGATATAAAGGCAAAATCTGAGCTTGTTTTAAGCATTCATTTAACCTAGTTGAAGAAAATTAAAGATTGCGATACCTCACACGAGTTTTGGAGGAAACTTCACACGATACATCCATCAAAGGTACCCGCACATAAAGTTTATCTTCTAAACCAAATTATCCTTCCTAAGATTAAGACTGGACAGGATACCAGAAATCCTGTGAGTAATGTTTTTGACTTAATCGGCAAATTACGGGATCTTGATGTAAATATTAATGATGATATTTTAACTATAATGTTACTTAATAGCTTATCTGATAAATCTGAGGGTGTTAGATGTGCCATAGAATGACGTGATTAATTACGCACACCTGATCCTCTCAGGATAAAAATAATTGAAGAAGGTGATTCGAGATTGAATGAAAGTACAAAAAGTCATTATATAGAAGAAAGGTGGAAAAAGAAAGTGTAGTATTCCAGACTGTTGGGAATAGTATGCGTTAGTGTTCATGTGGACTTCCAGGAAACATTGCAAAATTCTGTAAAAATGGGCATCATAAAAAAGGAAAAAAAAATCATGGAATAAAGGGGCACAGGCATACGAATGTGAAGCTACCAAAAATCAGGAATCAAATTATTTTGTTGTTGTAACAGAAAATGAAGTGGAGCTTGCTCTGATTGCTGATTTGCGAGAAAATATAACATTTATTATTGATTCTTGAGCAACTGATCACTTAGTTGAGTCTGTGTATGAAAATGTTCTCATTGATGTGCAGATAATGATTCCACCTCTAAAGATAAGTGTAACTTATGGTGAGATACTTTACACAAAAAAGAAGGGGGGGGGGAACAATCACAGGATTAACAAAATACGGAAACAAAATACTGGTTAAATTTATACTTTGTAACAATGGATTGAAAAAATGTTTCCTGCTTGTAAAGAAAATCAATGAGAGAAGGTTTAATACAACTTGTGTACAAAACGGTTTCTCAACAAGAAGAGTAGACAAGATAATTATTTCAGAAGTCTCCAAAAGACTTTGTGAACTTTTATTAACTATGATTAGAAGTTGTAACACAACCTTTACCATGTTTCACAAAAGGTTATGTCATGCCGGAATTGAATCAGTAAGAAAATTCTCACATGACAAGAAAATATACATAAGACCTGACTTAAATACAGAAGAATGTGGGGCAAGTATTGGAGGCAAGACAACACGGAAAACCGTTAAGTGGAACAAGGCAAAGGGCATGCAGCCCTATGGAACTAATACATAAGGATGTATGTGGTCCCATTTCACCTGAAACTGGAGAAAGCACTATGTGGTTTATGTAAGTTGGAGAAAGCACTATGTGGTTTATGTAAGTTGGAGAAAGCACTATGTGGTATACGTAAGTTGGAGAAAGCAGTACATGGTTTATGTAAGTTGGAGAAATCACTATGTGGTTTATGTAAGTTGGAGAAAGCACTATGTGGTTTATGTAAGTTGGAGAAAGCACTATGTGGTATACGTAAGTTGGAGAAAGCAGTACATGGTTTACGTAAGTTGGAGAAAACACTATATGGTTTGAGGCAAGCATCTCTTGCCTGGATAAAAATAGTTTCTGGTTTTATGAAAAAAAAACATTGGTTTCAAAAACTCCTGTGTCGACTACTGGTTATATATAAAAGAGATGGACCAAGGTATTGTGTTTGTGATTAGTTTGGTTTATGGCCCGATTCTAATCGGAATTCGTTAACTGGTCAACGAAGTAAAGAGGAAGCGCAAGCTTTGATTTGAAGTGAAATATATCGGAACTGTAAGCAGGTTTCTCGGACTTAGAATACAAAGGAGTTTATGTAAGGAAGAATATTGGCTGACTATTGATCCGAATGACTACATAGTAAAAATCATAATACGTTTCAGGATGGAAAACGCAAAAGGAAAATCTACTACAGCTGAAACTGGATTGAAACTAGACATATCTCGGGGTTGGTCACAGGTTCCGGAAGAGGAGATTAATGCCTGGAGGGTGCCAGCTAACCAGTCAAGGGAATCCGCTCGGGTTAACACGAGACTCTTGATGCCCTCTACTCTCATACTGAAGAGGGGTGACATGGCGGAGGCAATGGTAGTTGTCCACCAACTGACGAAACAGAAAATCCCTCGATGAAAGATGAAAATATGTGAAATTGACACATAGCCCTTGAAAATACATTGTCAATTTCATGATTTGTATTATGGTTTACATGAACGTTCTAAAAGTGTTAAAATTTATGTATCAATATATTAAAAAAAAATTCAAAATTTTTAGTTAGTATTTTTCACTACCTGAAACGAAAATACATACATTGAACACTTGTAGACACTGAGGGAATGATAACATTAATTGAAATATATTTTAATTAACATTAAAATTATGTTGATTTTCCACGAGAATTTTGGCATAGTTCGGTAAGAGTTTAATTGTTCCACTGCTAGAGTCAAAACACGTATCTCTAATTAATTATGAACAGCACTTGTTAAAGACATCACTAATTACTGCTGTGTTCTTTTATTAAAGGTTACATGATGCACTAATTGGATTCTCGTATAGTTACAGAATTAATTAGATCTCGGCGACCACATAGTCGGCACTTTGCACTATCAGTACTCTATTAAACATGTATAGATTTTCTCGCATTTATTTATTGTATTGTTAAAAATTACGGTAGTAATTATGAAAGCTTGGTTAGGATTTTTAATGAGGTTGAATCACAGTTACGCCTTGTGGCAGTGAAAGTCATTGCACTGACTTCGGCAGCATAATTTGGTCGTGTGGAGTGTGGCCAGCACCTTGTGTAGATAGTTCCTACCTTCTCCGCTAGGTGGTGTGCGCGGGTCAACAAGGGCTCTAGTGGAAGCCATGTTCGGCGTAAAACTAGACTTGTCTAAATATACTGAAAATGACGTCAACTTAAAGGGTAAGTATCAAAAATTAATTTGATGTCTAATATATGAGATGGCAGGGAGTAGACCTGACATATGCTTCATCGTGAATTATCTGAGTCGATTTCAGAAAAATCCACACAACCACTTCATTGCTGCGAAAGGAGTATATAAGATATCTTATTGAAACTGCACACTATGGACTTATCTTTCGGGAAGTTGAATCTACGCAGCTGATATGATGCGCCGATGCTTCATGGAGTAATGATGATGACAGAAGAAATACATCAGGACATTGTTTCTGGCGGGGTGGATGCCTCATTGTATGGAGGACACAAATACAGAAAACTATTAGCTTGTCAACTTATCAAGCTGAGAACGTAAGTTTAGCAAGTGGTACTCAAGGAACACTTTGGCTAAAAAACTTATGTGATAAACTGAAAATTGGAAATGTGGGTAGGCCGATAACAATTTATGAAGACAATCAGTAAGCAAGAGCAATAGCAAAGAACGTGGAAACAAAAAGATCAAAACGTATTGATATCAAGTATCATTTTGTTAAGGAACTTATTTCAAATTGAAAATTCTCATTGAATATATTAACAACGAAAAACAAGTTGAAGAAGTATTTACAAAGAGTGTGAATCCTCACAGATTTAAGTGGCTTCGAGATATCTTGACATTGCGAGTCTGAAGAAAGAGTGAAATTATAAGGGAGTGTTGAAAAATGTAAGTTCGCTTTCTATACGTATAACACAAAATTAATATTATAAATAGTTTGTCGTGTAATGTATAGTATCTCATGATAGCTGCATTAAATAAAAGTTTCGTGTGTAATTAAAGCAGTTTAGAGAATAATTATTGACAGTATTAATTTCAGGTTTTGGGTATTATTTAAAACATATTATGTTTGTTCATATATAATGACTATCCAGTCAAAAAACTAAGGTATTTAAATTTCTCGTCAAGTTCTACATCTGCAACAGTGTTTGCATCCATGATGTAAGGTGCATTGCTTGGGAGGTGTGCCGGAGGGAGGAGTGAGATGGCGATATAATCCCCTCTGCTTCACTTCTAAGTATTCCATTAGGTAGTATTTAAATTATTCATAAGCCTTTAATTTGGATAAAAATATGTAATTACTTTAAACTACGATATATTTTATTATATTGCGAAGTAATTTTTCTTGGAGTAACTGTCCTAATTAACACATCCATCAGCACTGCTAGCACATGTGTAACTCACTTCCTTTCACTTCACTCATTGTAACCTCCCTTCAGAGATATTTACATATAGGCCACTGCATGCTGTGGATAAACTACACCAACTAAAATAAAATGTAAGAAAAAAAATCATGTTAAAAACATGAAAAAGAGCAGGCATGAACCGGCACTCACCGCCATCCATGATAACTAGTTCTACGACAGAGTTTTTCTTGACCTTCGACATGTGGAGGCAGTGACAGGGTCTGAAAGGCTTGCAGTACGCGGGCCAGAGTCCGCTGTTGCAGAAGAGACGCCGGTCGATGTCATGGTATTGCGACATCAGCAGGCTATCAGGTTCCTTGTACACCATGCCATTAATCGTGATCTCTGACTCCTGTCCAGTATGGACCAATCCGACAGCTGCAAGCAAATCACATTCTCTTCATGAAAGAACAGTTAAGGCTGTAACCGAATTATCTTCAAGTATACACACACGAGTGGATCCAGACATTTATTTAGGTGTGGTGTGTTGTGCCAGCGAGAGGAAGGGAGGGGGGCTGTTCACTTCACCAATGCACAGATGCATGGGTAAATATTCTAGTTGTGGCATTGGAGATGGCCACTGTCTCACAATAATTTTCGGAAACAGTACAAAGTGTATAAATTAAAATCAATACATTTAACAACTCTGGTGGGTTTTTTTTTCATTTCAGTTTTGAAACATTCGAAGGATAGTTAAATATCAATAGGATGCTATCTGTGGGGAAGGGGGGGTCATGTCCCCTGAAACTCCTTCCCATTCCTTTAGGTCCACCATCGTATTCACATGTTCGAACTTAGCCCCGCATATAACATCACCATGTATTTACTAGCACTGTCCGAATTATCAGTATAGTAAACAGGTTATATAGACTTGGAGAGTAGATGAAGTTGCTTACTTGCTACGAGTACTTAAGAACCTACGGAATTAGCCAGATTTTTTTGTCGGTCGTCATGTCTGTTTATAAGGTTATATAAAATGCCAATTTGACAATTTTATAAAAAAATATTATATGCCAATGTACTCATTCCTGTATGCATTAGCTATTGCTGTTGCTGACAGAATGTGTGACTAGTGTAGTCCATCCTGATAATCTGGACTAGTGCATACACAGGCAAATAACAAATGTAAGTACTTAAAAAGTTTAAAACGAAAATTTGGGTATGGCGTAATAAGAGAGGTGATACTGCCATGTTTTCGACGATAACTTGAGGGGCTTACAAAAAACTAAAACTTAAGCAGTGATGTGGACCACCCCTGCATGGTCTGGCATGGCCACTGTCATCATGTCATGGGCCCACAGTCGCTGCACCAGTGCGGCCTGCGGAACACGCACGTAGTGCAACCCGATGCGTGTCCGCATCATTCACTTGGGGATGGGTCAAAACCTGATACCGAGTGATCCAACCGAGTGCCTGTTGTGTCGCTAGAGAGATCTGCGTAATTGGGATAGGAATAAAGTGTTAGAATATGTATTAAATAGCATTAGAATTTATCGCCCACGAGCAAATGTTCGTGAAATTCGCCCTTAGGGGAATGCAAAGTAATTGCAGAATAAATGCACTCCACGTATATATTAACTAGGTGTAGAGTAGCAAGACTACGGTATTTGAAGTGTTCTATATAATTTCCCGAGTGTAATTGTGTGTCTAATCAAGCCAATTAGTGATATGGGAAATAATTAGTCTTTTTTCAACCTGACCGTTCCAGTCATAGAGTGCCCCAATACTTAACATATCCTAATTTCCCCCGTACTTTGCAAGGCACCACAGAATCATATTTTGTATTTAAATTAGTGCTTAAGAAAGAAATCTGAACACTCCTCAAGCTAAGGGATTTCTATCCCGAATGTTGAAGGGTGTATTGTCTGTATGTTTTGCGTGTTTATGTAATGAGGTCAGTAAACTAAGATACCACGCGGGATGGTGCGAGTTATCGGCGAGGATGCGGTTAGCCTGTGCTACCCCCAGAACATTATTCCATGGGTTTAAGGTGCTGCATGTGCGCCGCAACGCAGGGGTCTTTCATACTTTGTTCTGAACATTTAACTGCATAAGGTTATCGTTATTTACTGAAATTTTTATTTAGTTTACCATCAGTCTTCCCCGCATTCGCAGCAACCATCCATCAGCTCAATTTGCCGACCTCTGAGGTTTAATTACTATTGTAAGTTTTCACACCATTCTTGGCCTTTTTGTGCAGTAACAGCCACTGGTAGGCCTTGTGAGTCAGGTCCGCTTTCATTTTCATTGTATACATGTAACTGTGTACACCATTCGGCATTACAATTTACTTGTGTAACCACAATTTGTGAGTTCTCATTTAGTGTTGTATTTTGGGCCCTGGCCCTATACATGGAGTCATCGACCCCTCAAGGAGGCATCCTTAATTTATAAGATTAAAAGGTAATACAAAGGCATGCTGGGGAGCCTGAATACCCCAGCTGTATATTATGTTTTCCTGTTAATTTGTACCCCGTGTGTCAGGGGATATAGTCACATGGTCGTTCGGCCCACGATCCTGAGAACTCTGACTTAGTGCTCACCCAGTGAGCTGGCACCCAATCTATTCAAAATAGGAATACTGTGTAATATTATGACTTTACTTAATATAGTCACTGTATGACGTCCACATTAATATCACTGACGGCTCAGGTAACATTAGCAGTAGGTAGTAAGATTGTACAGTGAATACACGTAATGAAGTGAACAACACACCACACGCTCTGCCCCGACCACTGTCACGGCACTGCCGTCAACATGAGTGAAAAACTGCTTGTGCAACCTTTGCCCTTTTACATGCAGAGTGGGTCTGAATGGATCATTGGACACTTATCCATTGGCCAATGCATGGGTCAACACAACATTTATGCAGTGCTAAGTGTAAACTTAGCCCTAGTGCCTCAAACCTGAGAGTCATCATTATTAAAATTTGCAGTCCTAAAATAAACTAACCGATATATTTTCTCATGGAAACTCATTAATATGACATGTTACGAGCCCTTATTCAACTAACCACATGTATTTTTTTTTTCAATGTTTAACATAAATACAAGTAACTAAATATGCTCCTACTTAATTATCAGTGTTTATCCAGTAACAGTTTAAGTGGTTTTGTGCAGCGCGGCCGTAGCCAAGCGGTGGAAATATGAAACACAAATACGACTTAAAAATGCTAATGAGATGTAAAAATGATATACCTTAGATTAACATAAACAAACACAATTATCCTATACAATTTACATAATAAAACACAATCACCCTTGCACAAATACACAATAAATCAGGGTTATATTAATATAAACTAATTGTATCGTAGCTGTATTGCCAACTTAATAATGTCACATGTCCCTGGCTGGCTATGTATGTGATGACTGTCTTGACACACGATAAATATGGTATACATAAATACTGAACAAATACATATAACCCTAAATAACTGTACTGATGCGCTCCGATCAATAAATAATAATGATTAAGTTATTAAGATCTGAATAATTACTGACACTGGTAAAATTAATGACACTGGTGCACTAACACACATGGACAAATACACTTGATAGACACTGAATACACTATCACTCTTGCACACATGCCCGCTGGTGTGGTGCATCTGGAGTGGAGGACACTATGGTGGCAGTCACAGTGGGCACAAAGGTACCAGTGAACGCCTCGTTCACGTCAGTACTGTCGTCCTGGCTGTTTGATGTGGTGGTGTCAGCATCAGAGTGTGGTGCTGTTGGATGCAAGTCTACTTCCTCATCAGCTGCTGGATTGTCAACGCTGCCGTTGTGAATTCTGTGCCGGCGATGCTTAATGCATCGCGGTGATATCCAGTGATTTGTCTTCTCCTTATGTGTACCAAGAAGTACGTGTCTCCTAGTGCCATGATGACTGGGTGAGGACCACTCCACTTTGCAAGGAAATCGACACAAAAACCAATTTTGCGTGCTGACTGTGGATGCAGGCGCACATATACCAGTTGGCTTGGATGTGGTTGTGGAGGCGGTCGACTGGAGACGGGCAACCACTGTGCTGTGTAGCGTCGCTGATTTTCTATTGTTTCTTGAATGGTGAGCTCTCCTATACTTTACCTCTCCTAGCTGTCTTGCGTGATACTCGTGGCACGCTCTCTTGCCCAACTTGCGAACTCGCATGGGTGGGGTAGGACACGGCCCTGGAGTAGCTGGACATGTGTTTTACTGGTGACCAGCTATGTTCTCATTCATAGTGTTAACAGGGCGGTGGGCAGATATTCGACCCATGATGTATGGTTTTCCCAAATGCGTAAAAGCAGTTGCATTTTCAATTACTGGTTTTGGAGGCTGGTAGAGTTTGCGCATGGGTGGTACACATGCATAACATTATGTTGCATATCCCATTGTGCACAGAATTCAGGTGACACTCGGCCTGTGAATTGTGTCCTGTTGTCGTTAGGCAGTACCCTAGGATTACCGCAACATGGGTAAAACCGAATTTCAAGAACTTTCAAATTGTTCAGGTTCGAACAATGGAGACCTGATAGGCCACGACCCAGTGCGAAAACAAATCTGTTACAACCAACAGTAATCTCTTGCCAATAGGCGTGCGGCGATATGGTCCCAAAAAAATCAAAGACTACGCTCTCAAACAGCTTGGTTGGTTGGGTTGCTGTTGTTGTCCGAAGGTGCTGCAGCTTTTGTAGAGTGTACATGTGATGCATGCTCGTACAAAATTTCTTGCATGTACTGTAATACTGGAACAATAACAGTGTTAAAAAATATTTTGGCATGTGTGTGCTCCACCTTATGTCCTGATAACTTGCAACAATGTGTATATAGCATAACTAATTCACGTGTCCCAGTAGGCACACAATATGTCCCACACCACACCTGTGATGTTTTCGCGTGTATCGTCACATTCCCTCACTACACGCTATTGATCAGCTGTCTGATTAGTGTATACGTTCTTCCACTTGGTGGCTACCGGGCAGTTGAGCTGATCATGTATCACGCACTTGCACATTACAAATAAGGAGTGTGTATTGGGCAACACTGAAATCTCGCTACATTTAACATGGTCGGACACAGTTATGCAGTGTAGATTGGTGGAAGGAAGGAGGATGGTTTCCCACTCTTATT
This sequence comes from Clitarchus hookeri, assembly GCA_002778355.1. Lineage (NCBI taxonomy): Eukaryota > Metazoa > Arthropoda > Insecta > Phasmatodea > Phasmatidae > Clitarchus > Clitarchus hookeri. Next base: position 218,517 of record NQII01000763.1, read on the forward strand.
AATGTCGTTTTACCGACTCACATGGCGAGCATAACATTAGATCTGCCAGTGTGTGGTCTTCACCTGCGACATGCTGTAATCCATTGTCGTATGACTGAAGGAGAAGTTCCCAGCGTGTGAGCTTCCTCAGGTTTTCTTTCTTGCTGTGCAACCACACAGTGTTTGCATATTTTCTAAGTGTTTGCGACAGTTTTTTGTTGATTGTCAACTGTTATTCTGAGCTACGGGGGACGTACATAGTGTCGAAATGCAGACAGGGTTAACAAATCTATGGACTTGTTGCGGTGTCATGCACCGAGCACACACGTCCTCTGGTGTGCCTACGGTTGTGGGTGCATATGCCTCCCTGTACAGTTTCTCACTCACACTCTTAATTTGGTCAAGCAGCCAATGGGCCATTGTGGGATCAGGACACAGGCAGGTGTTCCCCTGTAAATTCTCCGATGAGAATGGGTCTGGCTTATTTAGTGGGAGCCAACATTTCACGTACAAGTTTGTGGGAGCACTATTCACTACATGGCAGTCCAAGTGCCCCTGTGGCATGTTTGTAGTGTTGATACTTCAATATGCCATCAGCCGTTGTCTTCGACATGCCAATGGCCCGTGCGGCTTGTGGCAGGCACCATGGCTGCTTGGAGCGAGAGGGGTGATTCTCACCGGCGAGACAAAGTGACAGGGAGGGAGCAGCAAGCGCACCCCTCCTAGGTCGAACATCGTACCCAAGGTTGTGGAGGACAGACTGATGTCTCGGTCGCTGCAGCGATCGATACTTCTCTGTTGGGTTGGACATGCGTAACCGAAGGCCCTAATGGCGGATTTTTCTTGGCTGTTGGAGACAATGGTGATCGTTGATGCCAAAATATGGATGCTGCCAAGTTACTTTTGTTATGGCCAGAAATATCTTCCACAAGGAAAGGTGTACAAGACAGGGTATTACGCAGGACGATAGTTTGCTTATAGCAAATGTGAACAAACAAGCTCAATCGCTCCTACACATGTGAACACACATTAAACCCATGTTTGGCAGCGAGCTAGTGTGCGTGCTTGGCTTCCTTCTCATGTTTCCTCTCTGTGCCCATTGCTCCTTCGTTCAGCTTCTTCCTCGCCTAAGCACAATTTGCTACTGTTCATTATGTTAGCAGTGGCGACGAATGCCGGCTGTCTACTTCACTTCCGCACATCTTAAGGTTTACATTAGTATTGTGATGTAGTGAAATTTCTTTGGGGGCATACAATTACAATAATTTATGAGTGTATGTGTCCGAATTTAGCTTTTTAAATTGTTTTAGATTTGGTTGTTTTTATAATTGTGGTGTAGCATGTTTTACTCTGGGGCATAATGTCGATCGAAGAGTTCTGTTTTTCTTAATTATGTTTCTGTCACTATTCAAAATTTGGTTATCAGTAACTTAAGCCACTTTGCAGCAGCATTTTCCATTTGGTTTTAATGCATTGTGTATAATATGTGTGAGTATTAAAAGTGTGTGTAAGCAACCCTGGTTTCTTTTATTAGTTTATTTCATGAAAATTACACTCATGTGCCATCGCATCACAAATTTAGTTTGTTTGAATAGAAGAAGTCAACTTACTTTTTATTACCTTATAAAATGGTTTGTGTTATTATGTAGTGAGGTCCTTGGTTAGGATTGTTAAGACTGCCCCTTACTGCATTGTATTCAATTTATGTTTATTAAGAAAAACATTAAATCTTGTTTAAAAGTAAATCAAATTATACTGTTTTAGAATAATAGTTAAATTATGAGGGCATTAGTTGTTAATGCAGCTTTATATTGAACACTTTGGTCAAAAACATTATAAAAGCTAAAGATATTAACTGTACATTGTGTCAATGTTACTTAAGCATAGTACAAATAGTTATCTGTGCAAAACTTCTCTGCTTATTTCAACTTTATTTTGTTACATTGTAACGTAATCCATGGCCGAAGTAGGATTTATTTACTCCTCAGACAAGGAGCAGCTGATAGGAATTCTTCAAAACGTTCGGGCTAATGCTGACGAGCTTACCAGGATAGCTGAGCTGTGCTGCGGCCTTGTGACCTTGTCGTGACAGCTCAGTGATTCAATGTGTCTATTATTCGAGCCCACGTCCATGGTGATCGTCACTGAGTCTGGTTCCAAGATTGTCAAACTATCACTTCAGGTACTACTAAATATGCCACCCTTTGACTCTGTGGACCCTGCTAGTATTTTGCATTTTTCCGGGGCAGTGGGTATGATTGTCAGATTATGTGTATGTCCTAAGGAAGCCCTTCTTTAAGCAATACTAACAGCCTCTAGGTGAAGAAATTAAATCCGTTGGATGAGGTATTTTCAACAGGTTTAAGCGCAAGATTTTGGTGTCTCTTTTTCCATCGCATGTCAAGGTTAGTTGCGAGCGAGACTTCTTGTACAGGTTTCAAAATCCAGGAGAGCCTATGTTTGGAATTTATTGAGTCTGTATGTTATATCACGATGCCTTGTGTCTCATACTCAGTGAAAATGAATTAGTGAATATAGTGTTAGATTATATCGTCCCGCAAATATGCGCATTCTGTATGCTGGTATCGGCATCTTTTAATTTGCTAGAATTACATAAACTTGCGATAGAAGTTCAAGGTCGCTTAGTTTTTCCACTGTCAGCCAACTTATGTGATATTGTAGGCACGGAATATCAGAGTAAAATAACGGTTATTCAGACGATAGACCAGCGTGGGGGAAACACGTTGGTGTGGTAAATTTTCTATGCATAGACACCTTAGCTGAGATTGCAACCAGGCATTTCGTTCAGGGGTTCTACGAAAATGTTTTGGCTGTGGTGAAGTAGGGCATGACCGCGGGGACTGTGCTAAGCAGGGGATCGGGAATTGATCGGGAAGAGGCGTGGTATTTCTGGTCTTGTCAAACAAAAAAATCCGCACAAAATAAAATGTGTGATTTACATTTAATGCGGCTGCCAGTCATTTTCAGCCTTATTTGATTTGAGAGCGATGCATTGTATAGTAAGCACTTCCTTGTTGAAAAAAATTATTGGATAAAAGACTTATTACTAACGGCCAAGTAGAATCCCTTAATGTAAAATAGTTGTTTATTGCGAATGGTTGTATGTGGTGGATAGTAATTCTGTTCTTCATAAACATTTAGGATCAAACATTTTTCGCGGGGCATTTCCGTTTTGGGTTTTGCCTCATGTCAATTTTGAATTATGACACTGTTTAGGGATTAGACTTTTTGGCTCACACCAGGTCTTAGTTTAATTTAGAAAATGATACCATGTTTGTTGATATTTCGCCGGATAAATATATAGGCCTTTATGTAGAAAATACCCGTAATATTTTTTTTCAGGTTCAGCAATGTGAGGCTCCATAATTGATGATATCACTGTGCGGGATCGACATTTTAAGTGTCCTCCTCCCAAGTTACCTGCCATTAGAGAAATGTTTGATAAATTGCTGTAAGAAGGCGTGATAGTTTCGTCCACCTCCGATTACTGCTCGCCGGGTTAGTGATTAGAATAGATTGGCGGTCAACGATTCTTTGATAAATAAAGAAGTACACAAGGATTCATTCCCTGTGTGCCCCATTGATTGCGCCCTTTAACATTTAGGAAAGCCTGTGTTTATTCAATGCTTGATTTGAATAACAGTTTTCATTTAAGATTGTTAGATTCCTTTTGCAGGACATACACAGCCTTTATTACTTCAAGAGGTCTATATGAATTTACCTGTATCCAGATGTGATAAAACTTTGTTAGTCAGGCCCTTTCGAAAATGTTATGAGTGTTCTCTCGGTATTAAAAATCAAGGTTGTTTTTAATTATGTCGACGACATAATAATTTACAGCGAAGACTTCGATTCGTACCTGTCCGAATTACGTCAGGTTTTCTTTGAAAATGTGTGGGAAGTTAGACTGACAGTTAACCCTGACAACGACATTTTGGGTTCGTGCAAAGTTAGGTTTCTAGGATACTTTTTGTGCAATGGTCGATTATTAATGAATCATGACCATGTTTCACGCATGATTCAATTTCCTCGTCCACATAATTAAGGGGAGTGCAGAAAATTTTGGTACTACAAGGATATTATTCTCATTTTATTGAACACTTTTCTGAGAAGCGGTGCCCCTAAATGGTATAAATAAGAAGGTAGTAGAATTAACCTGAGGTCCTGAGCAAGAAAATACGTTTTTGGTTTTGAAGGAGAAACTTTCCTCCCCTCCTGATTTTCATCTTCCCGATTATTAACTGAGATTCGTGGTCCAAGTTGATGCCACGTCTCTAGTTTTAAGGACATTGTTAAGCCAGAGTGTCGGGTTAGGTGACGTTTATACCGATAACCCGGCTTTGAGTTTGGTGGTAAATCATCAGGATGAATTAGGAAAGTAACGGTGTTGGGTTCTACGACTTTCTTGGTTTCGTTTTAAGGTTTTTCATGTTCGCAGTACCGAAAACCAGGTGGCCCATGCTCTCTCGCGTGTGTACGACCCTGATCATTTTGATGTCCATGAGATGTGTATTGAGGTGGCGAAGTTAAATATTATACAGCAGTACCCTGGATGTTTTGCACATCTTAGAGATGCTCAAACTAGTGATGTTTGATGTAGGCAAGTGAAGGCGGATTTGGTTGCGTGTGTAGCACTTCCATGTGTAGAAAGTAATTGTGTATTATATTTCATGGGAAATAATAGTCGTGCTAAGAAAATTGTAGTTCCCTATTCTTTGAGGAAGACGATACTTCGGTATTCGGTGTCCACTAAGAGTTAGTAAGACATTTCAGAAAATTGCCTTACATTTTGCTTGGCTTTCAGTAAAGGGAGATGTTTGTACCTGCGTAAGGTCGTGCAATAATTGCCAAGTGTAAACACGCCCAGCAAACGAATGTGGATCAATCGGTGGTTAAAATTGACCAGGGTGCCTGTCATGCTGTACATTTGCTAATTTTTCGGTCGTTAATACAGCCAAAGAAGGGTAATATTTGTATTTTGATATTGTTGGATACCTTTACTATGTTTGTTGTTCTTTTGCCTCTTCGTAACATGAAAACACCTAGTATTGTTAAAGTTTTGTCTGTTCAGGTTTTTTTTCGAAGGTATTTCGTGCACCTGCAGAGGTAGTTTCTGATAATGCTCGTAATTTTCAGTCACATATGTTAAGAAATATGAGTTTTCACTGGGCTGTTAAAATTTTTTTCTTGTCCTTACTATCCAAAGGGAAATCAGGTTGAGAGGTTTAACAAACATCTAAAGGCTTGTTTAATAATATTTTATAACTAAGCGAAGGCAAACTGGGACAAAGATTTAAATTTTATTAATTTAATATTTAATAGTGCGTTGCATGATTCCACTGGGGTACCTCCATATCTTCCATTCCTTGGTCGCCACCTTGGTCATCCACTCCTCAACATCCTGAATATCCCTCCTATGTCCAGCCCTCTCGGTGATGCTGACCGCGAGCAACTGCTGAACGAGGTCTTCCATAGGCTTGACGCAGCTAATCACGACGTTGCAGCAAAAATGGATCAGGCTAGAGTTCTGGTCCCATTTAAGACCGGTGTTGTGGTCCTATGTAAATTTATGTATTAGCCGATCTGAGTAGGGACATAGGTGGGAAGTTTATTCTTAAGTACATTGGCACATTTAAATTTAGAAATTTTTGGTGCATCCTGAGTCAGCTCATACTTTACGTAAAGCTCATGTGAGTCAGTTAAAACCTTACACGCAATGTAACTAAAGTTTTGTCAGTAGTGGAATACAGACACTTAAATTAATTGGTGTTTGTAAATGCATACATGATTCCTTTTCTTTTTTCCTTTTAATGTTGTTTTACCTCCTCCTCATGCCCTGTTTGTTGTTCCTTTGTTCCACCGAGCCGTTTCGAGCATTTCTTCGCTACATTCATTCAGCACCACTTTTACCTGTTTGATATCTACTGGTTCAACACGAGCTGATGCTGTGCGCCTGTCCTGCTGCCTGGCTGCAACCACCTGTGCATGTTTGTCCGGCTTTCTCGTTAACTACGATGTTAGACTTTAGCGTCTCGCTTCAAATGGCCCATCGCGAAGTCAACAATCAAACGAGGCTTTCTCGACTGTAAGAGTCAGGTAGAAGCAGTAGCCAAAAAAAGTCCCACGAACATCAGACACGAACTTATTATAATGTGCCAGAGGGCGTAAGCAGCATAACACACATGCGACGAAGGAGGGAAAGCACAAGAGGAAAAGTTACAGTTTGAGGGGAAGGCCACTGAGACCCAATGGGCAAGTGGAGCTGTGACTGAATCTTGGAGAAAATCCAGGAGCGCAGCGCGATCCTCGGAATGTTTAATTTTTTTTCCCCGAACTAAATCTCTCTTTTGCAGTTTTATATACCTTTGTTTCTATGGACATAATTGTGCTGTGTGATGTAAGTTGAGTGACATTAAATGGGAAAATACTAAATAATTACAGTTTAAGTGAATGAAAAATCGGTTGTTAATCTCAGTTATCTCAGATTATTTAAATTGTAACAACATTACACGAGTGTGAATAAAAATTCCAATACAAAACATTTTCTCATGTAAAATTAAGTAGTAGTTGTGGTTGCATCACAGCAGTATTACAATCATTTTATCGGTAAGTGTTGTTGAAATGTTGATATCACCCTCCCTAGTTACTAAAACCACGATTACGTACTGAATGTGTCGCATATGTTATGAACCGTTTCGAAAAGAATAGCTAAAGAGGACCGTTCTTTTTAATGAACTGGAACTTTCCAGTATGGTCCTGATACAGTCACCATCTTTAAATTCTATCTATTCACTTCGCATTAAACTAGGAGTGGAGAATATTTGCCGTCTGTCTCCGGCGCAAGCTAATACGTTGCTGCTCGCCAGGCGGGCCACAGTGGTGACCTGTGACACTACGCATTGACATGTGACACAAGCAGTGCCAGTCACTCTGCTGGAAATTATAAAGTTATGAATTTGGATGTTTTCCTATTATTTTGACTTTACCGAAACACTAAATTAAATAAACCACAATTTATAGTATTTTAGGTATTAACATGGCCTTCAATTGCAGAAGACATTGTTCTGTTGCGTGTTTCGCGATGTATTCCTAGACACATGTTCGAGGATAGTTTTGGCAGTGACCTTGAAAAGGAATCTCACTAGTTGGAAGCCATTAATGAATTATTTAAATACGGAAATTTATTTACAGTTACTTATTGGTGAATCAGTTTTACGATTATGCATTATAACCAATTTTATATAAACACTGTCAACGAAACAAAACGAACAAACACATTTACACACTTATACATTTCATGTGTGTTACCTTTCAAAATTTTCTTTCATATATATTCTTTGTACCCTGCTCAAAAATACCACAGCAGTACATCAGGCTGACCTCTGTCACAGCGTAACGAATGTGGCGTGTTGCTGTAGCCAACCCAATTGCATGTAGCAGGGTCAGCTCAATTCCCACGACAGCGAAGTGGTGTTGCTGCGACCATGCCAAACGCTCCAGAACACTCCAAATCTACATCTGTCACCCGCGCAGAATAGTCAATCGCTGCTCGCCGGACATGCCATGGTGGTGACCTGTGATATAACACAGTGTCACGCGATATGAGAAGTGCCACCTGCTCTGTTGGGAATAAATAAGATGTTGATACCGGCCGTGGCTTTCCCCAGAGCACTTGTCGATCCGCACACACCACCTATCAGACCAGGTAGGAACTACCTGCACCGACTTCTGGCTGCACGCCGCAAACCAGAGGCCATGATCCCAAGTTATGCTGCTGAAGTCAGTGCAATATTGTTTCAGTGCCACAAGGGAAAATTATGTCACATTGTCATTAAATCTTTCTAATATGCCTTTTATAATTACCCTTGTCATTTTTAATAGTATGGAAAATGAATGTGAGAAAATCTGTATACAGGCAACAGAGTACTGCAAGTGCAGAGTGCCGATCTGGTGGTCGCTGGGGTCTGAATAATCCTGTAACATCTCAGGAATACAATAAGTGCATTCTGTAACACTTATTAAAGGAACACACCAGTAATAAGTGATGTCCTTAACCAGTGCCGTAGATATTTAATTAGAAACATGTGGATTTGACTCTGGCAGTGGGCCACAAACTCTAACCAAGCCATGCCCAAATTCTCGGAAAAACTAACATTTGAAAAAAATTTATTAAAAGTGATTTAATTAATATGTTATCTCATTTTATCAATGCATTGAAGGGTCCTATGCATGTATTTTGTTTACAGGCAATGAAAAAGACTCACTATGCAATTTTTTGAAAACTCTACGTAAAATTATTACTGCTGCATAATTTTGATCATGTTTTGATACGCTAATGTTAACAGTAATTAACATAATGCAATTTGCTATGTTTTCTTAACAGCTAAGAGTTATATTCCATTCATTACTTTTATTGTAGAGGGAAATTCTGTTTTTGGGGGCAGTGGACAACTACCGTTACCCTTCGTCACGCCAACCCCTCCTCAGTCTGAGAATAGCTGGCATCAGGGCAGGTTGCAATCATGCGGCTTGGTGGTGAAGCAGTTTTTGTATGCAGATCGCATCACTGCAATAGACTTTAATCTTCTACTCGAATATATTTATTTGATTACTTCAAGCAGACTCACTTACTCTTCTGGCGTAACTTCCAACTTAATATTTTGTCAACAACTATCGACACCTTTTTCCAGCACCTTAGGCCAGTGAGGGTCTCGCGCCGCATGCCCGCTTAATTTAATGTACCATCTCATCTGGACTTTCTTAAATGGAACTGGTATTTTCTTGAAGCCGATGTGTATGGTTACCCTATTCCTGCTGCACTGGGAACTTGAGGGCGATGGCTCTTATAACCATCGAGTACTTGCTGCATTATTTACATCACACAAGTCTGAGTGTGTTTTCATGTAATTTACATGTTTAATGCCAGTTCATTGGAATGGCATCATGGAGAGGCACAATACCCCAGTTCGGAAGTGTGTGTATGTTACATCGCCAACCTAGCAGACGACATAAGTCATCACACGCAAAAAAGTTAAGACACAGGGTGCAGGATCACTTAGCCTGGGCTTTTCAGGCTCGTGCTAACCCGAATGTATTCCCTTAAATTGGTTAGCTGGCACCCTCCAGCAATAAATTTCATTTTCCGGACTCTGACCAACCCCGAAAGTTTCAGTTGGCGCCCTTCTGTGTGGCTAAATTACTAGGACACATGGGTGACCATTCGTGGCACCACCATTATCGCCTTTGGTGTGAGCAGAGAGTGAAAATGCCGCAATCTCAGTGCTGCATTCCAGGGGGAAAAGGGACCCTCCTCTCTGTTCCACTCTGCTGAAACCTAGTACCCCTCCGGTCATCCACATAACTTTCTGTACGGCAGGGAGAGCATGCATGTATCATACCTGTACATGTGGGGACAGCCACCACCGAAACAGCTGTCCATGCGTGTGGGACACCCACACGAGCGGGATGGCCATGGCCCTCGTGAAGATTTCCACACATTATCAGCAGTGCAGTAACGCATGTGAGCAGTTTCGAGGTTGAGTGTTGGCCTGTGGAACATTGTTATTTTGTCACAAGGCGAAAGACAATGACACCTTCACCAAATACTATCTGTAAGCGAACATTTACAGTTGCCTACCTACGCCAACATATGCCACTTCAATGCCAACACTACTTGGCTTACTAGCCGAACGAACATACGAGTTTCTAAGTAATCGGCTTCAGCGCAAGGAACCAGAAAGGGATCTGGCATCCTGCAAATGCTTTCCGAGGGACTACCAGTGCGCACGCGGGTAACCCACCGGGGACATTGCAACCTGTTGTAGCTGTGACCAGATGTGTCACTTCGCCTGCATGACTGCTGTTGAGTGATCTAAATTTAAAAAAGTCAGTTTCAATGCCGGGACTGCTTGTCTGAACAGCTTACTCAGTGTGACTCAGCTGCACCTGAAAAACTGCGGGTCGAGGTGCGAAGTTACTTGATAGTACCTGAAGCTCAAAGACATTCTGTACCCTTACACCAACACCTAGTATGCTTCAGCTGACACCACCACAACCTGATGCGGCATCCTTGCCTTTCATGCCACAACCCATACAAACTTCTCACTTAACCCAAGCATTTACTCCGGCGATATTTCAAACACTCCCAAATATCCTCTGGATATTGCTTGGAGGATCCTCGAGCGTTCGTGGGAGAATGAGGGCAGCGATTAGAAAGACACTGTGTTTCACCCAAGGAGTAGCCATGCCTATTAGGAGCTCAACTCACAGCGCGTGTGTTGTGCCCATGTACGACCTTAAACAAATAAAATATATACTTCAACAAAAGAAAGATGTAGTCAGTCCTTGGTACAAACAACAAACAAAGAAATTCACAGACATACAATAAAAATGTAGCACAAAGTAATAATGAAACTGACCAAAGGACTCTGCAACAACAAATAGTAATGAAAATGATATACAAAAATTAATCATGCTGGGTGATCGTACATGTACAAAACAAAGAAACAAATATATTATTCAAGACATTGTTGTATCATCAATAAAATGTATAAGCCCAGAAGGATTTATTAATAAATAAAAAATGGTATTGTGATTGCGTTGCTTTTTTCTTTTAAATTTATTAATTACTTACGTTCTTCGCAAATAGAAGCAAGAAAATATTTTCATATCAATGGGAAAGAAACACCGCAAAGACAACAAAATAAGTAAATAATTCGTCATACAAATATTATTAAAATTGTTGGCAAACTACACACGGTAACTGTTCCATTTCTATATTAGTTGTTCTATGATTCTGTCAATGGAACACTTTTGGCTGTATTGGTCAGCTGAGGCCACTCAAAATGGTGTGAAGTGAAGTATAGTTATTAGGCGTATTTGCCCTGTTGAATTTGTAACAGAGTGGCCACTGATGAAGGAGCCTATTTTATAAAGATAAACAAGGTAATTCGTTTTGTTAAACTTAATAGTTTTTAGTCAAAGAGACACACCCAACACACATTTTTACATTGTTTAAAACTGGCCATAGCCCAGAGGATACAAAACAAGGAGGTAACTAGATATAATCGATTTTACAATGTTTAGTTATCAAAACTTATCCAAATGTCAAAATTATATATCTTTCAATATTTCAACACACCCCCGTAATTTTTGCATTTAACATAATTACATTTCTCATTACTTCAATATTAGAAAACTATTATAAACAACATTTGTAAATGAAGATAAGTCCTTAGACTGTCAGCAAAAATCACTGTTTTAAAGCACTGATTACATCTAAATCAGTTTTACAAGTTTTAGTCAATCAATTTCTTTTGAAAAAGTTCAACTTTTGAAGGGTCAAAGTGGTTTAGTTAACACATCTCCGATTTGTATTTCAGTGGGACAGTGAGATAACTTCATCAAACCGTCTACATATTTTTCATGTAAAAAATGATATTTGACATCTATATGTTTTCTTTTGCGATTCATTACACCAGTTTCGATTAGTTTGATGGCACTTAAGTTGTCAATCAGCATCTCAACTTCGATGGGCTTCTGGGTGAGTTCTTCAATTAACGCTTTGATGTAGATCACCTCTTTGCAGCTTTCTGCAGCTGCGATGAATTCAGCTTCCGTACTGCTGTCTGCTGTCGTGGGTTGCTTTCTTGATCTCCAGCTGATGGGTCCGCCGCAGTAATACATCACGAAACCAGATGTACTTTTAGTAGTTGCAGGGTCGCCAGCATGATCAGCGTCGCAATACAACTTCAGGTCTTCAGAACCGTCAGATTTATAAGATATTCCCTTGTCTAGACTGCCTTTGAGATACCGCATGATGCGTTTTAGGTTGATCACATCATGTTCGTCCGGACTTTCCATTTGTCGACTGCAATATCCCACGGAGAAACTTATATCGGGTCTGGTCTTAGTAGAGAGGTACAACAAGCTTCCCACTGCTTCGCGAAACGGGAAATTTGGTCGTTTGTTTGGCTTTTTTAAATCAGCAGGTTTGTATGCAGTCAAGGGTGTTTGTGCCGGTTTAGCTTCTGACATGTTGAACTTTTTTAGAACACTTCTTATGAACGATTTCTGGGTGACTTTGACGGCTTCATTTGATTTTTCCAACTCCATACCAAGATAGGAAGTGGGGTTGTTCAAGGTGGTTATTTCAAATTCTTTTTCAAGATTTTTTAACAGTTTGTTCATTTTCTTTTCATCCTTTCCAAGTAAAAGCCCGTCATCAACGTGAATCGCCAGGATCAGTGATCTATCCTGGTTCACAAAAATGCAGTGGTCTGTTCTTAATGGGTCAAGACCTTGTTGCTTAAGAAAAGTCACCAGTCGTTTTTGCCAACTAGCTGGGGCTTGGCGTAAGCCGTATATAGCATTGTTGAGTTTGCAAATTTTGCCACTATGTTTGCCATAGCCTTCTGGCAAAGACATATAAATGTCTTCCTCAATCAAACCGTGAAGAAAGGCACTCTTCACATCAAAAGTCTTCATTTTCAAGTTGTGTTTGGCTGCATTGGCCAACAGAACACGGAGGGCATCACTGCCAACTACAGCACTGTAGGTTTCGTTGAAATCGATGCCAAATCGCTGCTGACATCCCCGTACAACCAGTCTTGCTTTATACCTGCCATCATCTTTCACTCGAAATACCCACCGACTGCTTAGTACACCTTTTTTTTTAAAAACCCCTGTTTTGTCAATAATGCTCTAAGTTTTATTTTTCTTAAGAGAGTCTTTTTCTTCTCGAATCGCAGCAAGCCATTTGTTTTTGTCAGAGCCATTTACAGCGTCAGTGTATGACAGTAGAGCTGACTCATCCATAGGGTCATCTGTATCATAATCCAGAATGTAGTCTTTTAATTTTGTTGGGGCTTGAGCTTTCCGTAGATATCTTCTTATTCCAGAAGATTGTTGTACTGGATCATTGTTTGAGTCATCGTGTTCTTGAGCATCTTCGGAGTCTTGGATGTAATTGGATTGTGACTCATCATCAGCGCCTGAGTCATTGTCTTCTTCTTCCGAATAGATTTCACTGCTAGAATCGTGTTCGGAGCTGATTTCACTTTCACTATCTTCTTTTTGGTTGTTGTTGTTTAAGAAGACAAACTGGAAATTTCTTTTGGGTATATTATGATTTTCTCCGGTGAATTTTACATCTCTTGATGTGATGATTTTACGATTTTTTTCGTCGTATAGTCGGTAGCCCATGGTGGTGTAACCGACAAAAATGTACTCATCACTTCTTTGGTCAAGTTTCTTCAAGTGACCCTTTTTGTGGACAAAAGCACGAGATCCGAAAATCTGTAGATTTTTTAAGTTTGGTAGCACACCATTCCACATTTCGTGTGGAGTCTTGTGAGATAGTGCTACAGTCGGGCTGCAGTTCAAGAGATATGTACTTACGTAGAGAGCTTCGCCCCAAAATTCATTACGGAGACCTGAGTCAAAAATTAGCGCGCGCACTTTTTCCATCAGGATTCTCATTAGGCGTTCACTATTTCCATTCAGTTCTGGAACGTACGGTGGGGAATAGTCAAATTTTATTTCTTTTTTTCTTTGCCCATTCCTTTAAATCACTTGACGAATTTTCTCCCGCGTTGTCACAGCGCAGCATGTGGACTTTTGAGTTCCATTTTGTTTCAAACTCAGCTACGATGCTTTTTAGTTCTTGATCAAGTTCTGACTTGTGTTCCAGTAGAGCAACAACAGAATAATGAGTGTAATCATCAAGAACAGCAAGGAAATATGACTTGTTGTCCCATGTTTCTTCTATTGGCCCACATAGATCAAAATGAAGAATTTCAAGTGGTCTCTTAGCGGTTTTACGAGCATTTTTGAATGGAAGAGGGTTTGCTTTGTGTTTGAGCAAACTTCACATACTCTCTTCTTTTCCAGCATTTTCAGTGTTTCCATTCCCTCACTAATTTCCTTCAATTTTGTAATGTTCGCGAAACCCAGATGTGCAAGCTTACGGTGCCACTCTACAGCGCGCTCCTCATCGTATTTTGCAAGAAACGCAGAATTTTCTTTGTCGTGGATGAGTTTTATTTCAAAAAGGTTGGTCTTGTTTTTGTATCCGTGCACCTCGAAATTATCCTTTAGTATCACTACTTTGTTCTTTTTAAAATTGACTAGTCCACCTGATTCAATAATTCTATTCACTGAAAGAAGGTTGGTAGAAAGTTCGGGAACATAGAGAACATCTCTCAAAATACAGTTTTCAAAGCTGATGTCACCCTTTTTGATGGCGACCATCTTGATTCCATCCTTGGCAGTACTTATCTCACAATTTTTTTTTACGACATTGGTCAGGTAGTTATCATTATTGCACATGTGACTGGAGCTTCCGGAGTCAACTGTCCATGTATGACTGGTTTTGGTGGTATCATCTTCATGAACCAAAAAAGCCACCTTTTTACCAGTTTTTTTTTGTTTCTTCTTGTCAGTACCATGTGTGAGCTTGAACCCGTAGTTGTTACTTTNCAACCCGTAGTTGTTAGTTTCTTTGTTATTTGGATGGAAATAGCAGTCGTTGGAGGCATGGTTTTTTTTTTTTTTGCAATATTTACAACGTTTCCCTTCGTCTTGAGGACAATTTCTAGCGTAGTGACCTGTCATTTTACAGATGTAGCAGACTACGTCACGTTTTTGATCACGGGCGGCCTTGAACGCCACAACATCATTGGTTGGTTTTACTGTGCCAATTTTTCCTTCTGCTTTCAACAACCTTGCTATCAAGTTGGCCGAGGTTCTCTCGGCTTTGGGGGCGGAGTCCCACGAAATGACAAAGTTGCTGAATGTCTGTGGCAAAGCAGAAATAATTCTCTGTGTTAGTTCCTCATCCTTGATTTGATGACCGAGGTCACCCAGCTGAGTAACAATGCTTTCCAACTCAGCAATACCCCTCGCCACATCTTTGATCTGGAAACCAAAATACTGTGCTAGTAGGCTATCCTTTAACATACCATTATCTCCCTCATAGATGCTTACCAGTTTGTTGTACATTTCTGCAGCATATTTACAAGACATAATCAGTTGTTTGTTCTTTTTACTGATCGACATTATTATGGCCTTTTGAGCTTTGGCATCCTTCTTTTTATCACTATTCTCTTTGGGCTGAGCTGTATACGAAATTGCATCAAGGGCTTCAGCTGCATTCAACAACATTTTCAGCTCAAAACCCCAAGAAGCAAAATTTTCGGGTCCCTCCAATATCTATATGTTACTGAATTCGTCGTTATTACGGCTGCCCATCTTACCTGGTTTTACTTGTAAGCAGACAAATCGGCGTAATCCTTGGAAACTGTGACACACGTTTTTTACTTTATCATTCGGTACTCAATTTCACTTAATTAACGTCTTTTACCTTTATAAACACTTATTTATATTATTAGAGCACTTGCCTGGACCCATAACCTGATGAAGGAGCCTATTTTATAAAGATAAACAAGGTAATTAGTTTTGTTAAACTTAATAGTTTTTAGTCAAAGAGACACACCCAACACACATTTTTACATTGTTTAAAACTGGCCATAGCACAGAGGATACAAAACAAGGAGGTAACTAGATATAATCGATTTTACAATGTTTAGTTATCAAAACTTATCCAAATGTCAAAATTATATATCTTTCAATATTTCAGCAGTCACCAGTATTCACAAAGAACTGTTTAACATCGTGAAAATCCTTATTGTAAACTCAGACGGCGAACCTCAGTTAGAGGGAATTTCAAAACTGCGCAATTGATTCAAAAGCGACAATACAGCTATTAACAATTTCCCCATTTTTATTACATTACTGAGATTTAAATCACAGTGGATGCAATTTCACAGCAGTTAAGTTTATAAAACTTGCAGTTTGTGCATTAAGTGCATTAAGGCACTGTTGTACATGAAGTAAATAAACATATATATTATCGATTAAAATCTGCGGTACCGGAGGAAGTTTGGGTAGATAATGAAGTGCTTCATTATATAAAAAAAATGTTTTTTTTTCAAATAGTTGTGTTATGAGTAAAATTAGATACTGGCAATTATTTTATACCGAAATGCAGTTTGGACTAATTTGTGGGCATTCTGTTGAGTTGAGGTTATGTTTTTAGGATCCACTAGACACGTGTGTGGCATACGTCGAATAAAATTTTTATGTTGCTAAGTGAATGCTATCTTCTTTTGAATTTTGGGCCAAATATAATAAATAATTTAATCAGCCCAAAACACTTTTTTGTTTCCAACAAAAAAATTTAATTTCGAATACGAAGCCGAATATTAAAAATATTAGAATCAAATTCGAATATTCGAAGCTTCGCGTACCCCTATTGGATTAAGTAATTGATTCACCGAGCAAAACAAGTTAAATGTGAAAGTGCGGTTATCATCTGAAACCAAACAGGGTTATAAAGTGTGGCATGACTTAAAAATATGCGTTATTCTCACTAAAACAAATCAACAGTTAGGTTATTTAATCAAAATAAATAAGTTCCGAAACGATTTAAAAAGAGCGACGTAAAAAGTAAATTCACAGTGATGTATTTACAACAAGTAGTATATGGCCGTATAGCCATAAAGTGACATAGATTGTCAGCACTGCACAACACTAGCACGTTGCCATCTTGTAACAACAAACGATCAATACAAGCATCGTTATTAATACGTGTCTGCCAAACAGTAATATTAAAATATGAAATTATAGATTCTTAACTTGAGAACGATTAAATCGAACCACACACACATATAGATAAATATTTAAAACACACATATTATAATAATGTAGCAAGAACTTTTTTTTTTAAACTAAACAACATGCAAAGTCAGGAGCCAAAATGGAATAAAAAAATTACTTATTACAAATAATTTGTAGCAAAGAATTACATACATGTTTAATCATTACAACACTTAATTATGAAAGGATACATCAAGTCGATGAAACACTAGGAATAGCGAATTTAGATTACTGAAATAAATCAGAAAGAAAACTGGCGTAATAACAACACACTAAGATTATTGTTTGTTTGTTTTTTTATTGCGCCCATAAGATCTTTTTTCAATACGTAGCTGTACAAATATATTGGACAAGTGAAATTACAGAATACAAAGTTTATACACTGGACGGACACACATGCACGCACACACACACATGAGATTTCACGATTGCACGTACACATATAATATATTTTCTTCATAATTTGACTAATCTTCTTCCAACATGCTTTAGGGCATCATCGTTTTACTGAAATAGAAGAAAAAGGGTAGGAAAAAACCTACAACAAGAAATGTGGACAGTTAAATGTTATATGGTAATTAATACATTTTTGTAATTTAGATATTCATCTATGCTATAAATGCACTTTCAAAAAAAAATTATTTCTGTAGAATCTTAAAGAGTTTTTGTTCAGAGAAGAATATTTCTTAAAGGTGTTGTGGTAATTTATTGAAAATTTGGCCACTAATGTGCCCTTTCTGGACTAGTTTTAAGTTAACTGAAGCCACGTGTGTTTTTTATTCTAGTTTCATGCTTATGAAATGACTAATTTTTCTGAAATAAATTACTGTTTTTGGACACCTATATGGGTACTGAAAACATGTACTCACATGTAAATGTTATATTGTCTGAGCTCTTAAAAAGTTGTATATGTAAGTCTGACTTTATTTTGACATTGATTATTCTTACAGGTCTCTTTTGCATGTGAAACACTTTTTTTACGCTCATCATAGTGTCGTGCAACATTTATTTTTTTATTTATCCTCTAAATCTCAACATTAACATGGATCAGCAAATTCAATGAGAGCATAGCTACAGGGATGGTATCATCAGTAGGTCATCATATTTTCAGCATGTGAAGCTGTAAGAAGGGGAACAACACGCTCATTTTGTGACAGTTGCATTCCAACATGAGAACAAATGGACGATTCACTCTCCCATCTTTGTACGCCATACCGTCCCCATCGGCATTCTACTAATTTAAACAGAACGGGCCAGAAAACATGATCACTACAATATGCAATGGCTAAACATTTATTTATAAACACCTGCCCACAGGTATAGGGCAGTGTGCGAGCAGAATTTCAAAGATTTACCAAGAATTTCTGTGTAATAACATTTGCAGTTCATCTATGACATGCAACCTTGCTCCTGCAATACACGCAGCCTGCCTCTTGATTGGACATTAAACATGGATAATGCCAAACTCACCCAACCATTTGCCAAATTCGACCTGTCTGCAAACATTAAACACTCTCTTCCAATCCCTGCCTTTCCTACGTCATCATGCCCCTGTGCTTTCACGTTCCTTCCTTCATTTGTATTCCAACTATTGTGAAAAGGCGCAGTGCGGGAACTTGACTGTGCATACACTGCACCTAGTCAATTCACCTGGAATGTCTCTCTGTGGCACAACTATTCAGAGTTCGCGCAACTATACAGTGTCACACAATGGAATGAAATATCCCCATAGAATACCCGAAAGCGCGCACACTGACAGAGCGATATAGTTGAGCATTTTTCGAACAGTCACGCCAACCAACGGTATTTGGCCATGTGTGATGGATGCGAAAATCAGTGTAATTTCCTACACTTGACCATGGATAAGTCGTCACTGTTCCAACACAATTAATTTGTATCCTGCGACTGTCTGCAGAAAGCAATAGAGAGCAATGCCATGTACACTGGAGAGCCAAAAAAAAAAACAGGTATAGGCGTGCATATGCATATAACAGAGGCATGGAACCAATCAGAGTAATGCGATGCGGTCAGCAGCGCCTATATAAGACAACACACATCTGGCAAAGTTGCTAGATCGGTTACTGCTGCTACAATGGCAGGTTATCAAGATTTATGTGAGTTTGTACGTGGTTTTATAGTCACCGCACGAGAGATGGGACATAGCATCTCCGAGGTAGCGATAAAATTTGGATTTTCGCGTACGACCATTTCACGAGTGTACCGTGAATATCGGGAATCCGGTAAAACATCAAATCTTCGACATCGCTGCGGCCGGAAAAAGATTGTGAACGAATTGAACAAACGACGACTGACGAGAATCATTAAACGTGACAGACATGCAACCCTTTCTCAAATTGGCGCAGATTTCGATGCCTCCTGCATACCTTCAGACACTACTTGAGTCCATGCCACATCTTATTGCGGCACTTCTGCGTGCTCGTGGGGGACCTACACGATATAAGGTAGGTGTACCAGTTTTTTTTGGCTCTTCAGTGTAAAAAAAGCTACTACAATTGCTAAACCAATAACTGCCATTCTAAAGCAACGCGAGGAAACAGCCAGAACAGAGCATCATTACAGCCATGCAGCAAAAAGTCCCACTCCCACATCGGACACTGTCAGTACTACAGATTATGCCACTCCACCCAATGACAAAACCGTCGTCAGCCCACGGCATCGTCACATGTGCCACTCCATTATGAACCATCAGTCACAACACCTGTCAAGTTCCAGATCTTTCCAATATTCTCAAGACAATGCACCAAAAACCCGAGAGCGTTTATTTGAGGGACATGCGTAACAGCTGCAGTGTTAAGGAGGGTGGGGGCATGGAGAAGTGGCCTAACCAGTAGGTGGACAAGTGACAGGTAATGCATGCTTCTGCTGGCACACCATTACTGAGTATCAAATGATGTGGATTAAAATTATCACAAAATTCTCCAGCCCATACACCAGCACTTAGCAATCTTACAGACTCTTCACCGAGAAGAAAAACAGAAGAGGACCTGCAAATATTCTTACAATGTAAAGTGAATCACGTCGCCTAATTTTACACTAAAGTGGCACTGGCCAATGTACTTGATTTTGTAAGCTAGAATGTATCACCAAACTCTCATGTGGTCATGTGGCCAACTTTTTACAGCAGGTTTAAAAAACTGAGTGTTCACCGCAGAAGAAGTTGCATTGACGTGGCATAAATGCAGTCAAATCTCAGCAGCACATGTTGCACGAGTGTCAGTGCCATCCAATACTTCTATTTTGGTCAACTTTAACAATGTGTTTAACCGCATACTGTCCCACAATACTCCACCGACCATTTCAATACCCGTCTGGCCAGCTGATGACCGATGGCATATGAAGCCTGAGCCCAACACCAGCAAGAGTGTAGCCATGTCTGCTCTAATCAACCAGACTGCCAGGGGGGTCAGACATTCATTGGCAGAATGAGGGAACTGGGGTGAATGGATAGGAAACAAATGGGGAGATAGATCCTGCAACACTGGCACTCCAAGCAGTTCACTTAATTCAAACACATTGGCATCACAAACATAACATTATTGTCATCAAGTGTTCTTTGGTCAAATATTTCAAAATTATGACCTAAGTTTTCGAATCCTAGTGCAAATAAACAATCTCGATATTGTAACTTCAGTATTCTCAGCCACATCGCACAAATTTCTGAAGGACAGTTGTGTGGACCCACTACAAGTACAGTCATATCACCAGCCCATTCAACTTGCAACACATTCTGGAGAGAGACAGACGAGCAGGGAACATTTAATACATGACTGGAAATTCATGATACTTCCACGGACCTCACTATGCTAGTGATGTTGGCTTCTGTGAGGACCTCGTTCACAGGAACCATGGCTAGTAGAACTAACCATAGTTACTGAGTTAGGCAACGACCTTTTACATTACGGATGAATACTCTGGAAGATAGTTTACCTTTCAGGCTACCGTCAACCACTAATTTCCAAGCTACATAGCTTGACGATTTTGATCAAGTAGTGTCCGAACAGTATCGTGGCACGGTCGAAGAAGATCTTCGAGGAGAGATGTGATGTGTCAACAGCCAGATATGCACTCAAACACATCCTTTGCACTACTCAAGACAAAACAAATTATGTAACACGACCGGAATTTACTGTGCATTATCGCCATATCATTAAAGAGCAAATAATTGAAATATACGATATTATAAACAAATCATGTTAGAGTAACTAAAACACTGCGGTAATGTTAGTCCCCAAGATCAATTTCAGCCTATTATATAAATCATATGTATCCTGACTTAAGGTACTACACTGCTTATGGCGAACAACGAAAAGATCCAAAAAGCTAAAGCGCCTAGTTCGGCACAGCCAATGATGAAATTTAAAATTAGTTAAAATTAAACTTGAAGTATGAAACACATTATATAGCACAAATTTCTGTCAAGCAACAAGGTTATTGCAAATACGGTTGTTTTTAACAAAACAGTGCCATAATACATGTATAATTCAAAATGTGAAATTTATAGTTTTTTTTTTAAATTTATTAATGGTAGTTGTACTTNAACGTGGATAACATTAAAAAAAATATATCCAGAATAGATTAGGGAACTTAGGACCAATTTATATTCGTGAATATGATCCATAGATCGTATTAGGTGAGTTATTCAAGTTTAGTAAGAACTTACTGAGACTGTATTCATAAAAGTATATTAGAGATGTATTCGCTTTAATCGCGGTATTATCTCGTCACATTGTTGCAAGATTTTTCGCGCAAATGCACTTGAGTTTATTGTACACAAATAAAATGGTACATTAAGTACCCGAAGTTACGTTTTTGATATGTACATAAAATATGGTATTATTACTTAACCACATAGTGATACTAATATCGTTATGTAATAACAAATTCTCGTATAAAATAATATCACTAGAGTATAACACGAGTGAAAGTACACACCATTGCAGATGTTCATGTGTGTTTACTGCAGAGCAGATTGCAAGATTTCTGAGTGTCAGTTTTGCACTGCAGGTTCAAATCTAGCTTCATTTTCCATCTTTTTTATGTTCCATCATGAGGAATATCAGTAGGTACATTGAAACTTATCCTTTTGCCATGTTTTATTTTCGTCGCTACAATAAAGACACACTGCAATAATAAGGAAAAAAAAAAAAAAATTGTTGTTTACAATGTTTGATTATGTATTCTTGGGTTGCAAAATAATAATTAACAATAAATCACTAATACAAATTAATGCACCTACTTTCCTCTACATGGGTACGATTAATTTTTAATTAAGTGCTTCAAGTAGGCAGAACTTGGTATCTCGTTGACAGCAATATCATTAGAGAAGAAACCAGAAACATATGCAACAGTAGTGAGACCACTGCAAATACACACATGCTTTATCCATAACTCTAAACTAGAAAACCTTGTACCTTAAGCTAGTATGCAATAAAATGCATTACAGAGGTAGGATTCGGAGTATAAAATTCGGATGTAATCAATTTAATGTTTTGAATCATGGGATTTACTACCCTGAAATGTATACAGGACTATCATTTTGAAAATAGATTCCTTGGCACTTAAAACTGTAAGCTTACATGGCCTACAATAGTGCTAATTGTGTGACTTATCTTGTGGAAATAGGTTGATTTATTCCCACGACATGGCATAAAAATATGATTTTCTTATTCGGTGCTATCGTACAAAATTGGCGAAAAAAAAATGGTTATGTTTACGATGCTTCTAATATATACTGTCAACATATAAAAGTTGGATACATTTGGTTTAATTGTTTAATATATATGAAAGCAATATCTAAATTATTTATAAAGACACCATTTTGAAAATCATTGTCTGACGAACTTAAATCATGTATGTTTACATGGTCTTCTGTAGCACTAATGGTATGAACGATTTGTTGGAAATTGTATTAATTTTTCAGGAAATATGACATAATGTTCAATTATCTCACCTGGCACAACTTTGCAAAAAAGTTGGCAAAATAGTATCTCAGCCAGCATAACAGATGCTTCTGATGAATATTGTCATTGTACAATAGTTGGTTAAGTTCTGTTGAATTATTTCATAATTTTAACATAATAAATTAAGTCATTTATATTAACGCCATTAGAGAATGGAATACCATACGTAAAACATCTCAGTTTTCATACCATATTATAGCATTACATGTGTGTAACATTTGTTGGGAATCGGTTGATTGGTCATCGAGATATGGCATGAAACAAATATTGCTTTCATGCAAAGATATTCATAAATTGAGGGCAAAAAGTTAGGTATTAGCATATTCGATGATTGTTATAGATACTGACAGTATACAAAATTATGTTAAACTCGATTACACAATTTCGTAGATATAGCACACAAAGCTAAAATTATTTTATAGCTGCCAATTTGATAATAAGTGTCTGTCATACTTAAAAACATATCGAATAATATGGCTCAACACATTAGATCTTCACAAAATTTGGTAAGATTCGGTTGACTGTTTTTCAAGATACGACATAACAAATGTACAGTTTAATGTGGGTATATCTTACAAAATGGCGGGAAATAAGGCTCTGTATACCAATTTGATGTCTGTAGTAGATAAGTTAATTTGCAGTTTTTTTAGTTGATTAAATATAATAACAAAAGTAAAATATGTTAAAAAGCCACCATTTTGAAAACAAGTGCCTGACCTACTTAAAACATAACAGTATAAATCACCTGCTACAGTGCTATTGTCTGCCAAGTTTTGTATGCTTTAGTCAATTGGTTCCATATGTATGAAAAAAAACTTTAAATATTCGTGTACAAAATGGCTGACAAATGCGGCTCCATGCAGATACATCGAGTTGTAACGTCCACTGCCAGCATAAAATGTTAAGCTGTAATTGATTACATGGTTTCGACGATATAGCATGCTAAACTAGAATTGCTATGTGCTCGTGATTTTGAAAATAAGTGCATGACTGACTTAAACATAAAAGATTTCATAATCTGCCACAGTACTAAATTTTTTTTTGCGAAATTTGGTAGTAATTGATCTATTGTTTTAGGAGATATAAAAAAAAATTTGTTTAGTCATTTTAAAAATATGGCATACAATAGTGGATATGTGTTAGCATATATGACGCTTGTAATATATACTTCCAGCACACAAAATGTGGTCCATATTAGTCTAACAGTGTGGCAGATATATATAATAAAAGTAAAATATTTGTATGGCCACCATTTAGAAAATAAGTGTCTAATCAATGTAAATCGTTTGTGTTTACATGGCCAATAAGAGTATTACTTAACTGCCAAATTTGGTTAGAATACGTTAAGTAGTTTTCGAGATATATTAGAAAATGTTTTATTATTTCATGTGGCATTATATTCCAAAATAGCCTTCCAACTACGATATCAATCGCAAACTTTAATGCTTACATTATATAATGTTATCATACAAAATTTGCTTTAAATATGTTAGTTGGTCCCCGATATATGAGATATCACCTTAAATACTAAACTGGCTACCATTTTGAAAGTAATAATAATAATAAAACGTAATTTTGTTTTGATGAAGTTAAGTTATTATCCCCTTCTCTAATACTTAACCACATTACATAATAACACTTTTTTTTTTAAGAAAAAGAAATAAAAAATGACACAAAACTTAATGTCTACTATAAAATTAGAAAGTAGCTTTTATTAAATATATAAAGGCAACATACATAAAATAAAAATAAGCTGAATAGTGAACTTACTCGATTTCTCTTTTGATGTATGTTCATATGTGTATATGTATATGCATATGCATACACATACAAGCATACACAAAACTACATACACATTACATAAATTCACATACATACAATTGTACTATTTATAAAAATAAACTACAAGATAACATCGATTAAAAAAAATTCTAAAACTGCAATTTAGTATAAAGATTTCTGAAGGAAAGAAAATCACAGCAAATAACTATTTAAACACGGGAAAAAAGATACAAAAAATTAATTTATATAGGAGATTTTGTATTTGCTACATCTAAAATTATGTCAGTTACCTAAAGATATGCGTAAAATATAATAGTAATAAAACGTTTACTCGCACACTCTTATTCACACACTTACATACATTAAGATTATATTTAATTAATGAAATAATATCATAAGCTTCAGAAACATCACTACAGACGCATAAAGCAGAAAGTAAATAATTTTGAGGTATTATAAAAGAGGAACCTCCACAATAAATATTGTTTATATCAGACCCATATTTCACGTTCATTTAAATATGTATAGCCTGACCAAGCTTCTTGGCGTGGTCGAAAATTATAAAAGTTGGGTGTCCTCACTAAGTACTATAAGTGTGCCGATATTCGTAAAATTGTGTTCACACATTCAAAAATTGTTTTTAAAAAAATAGGAGGGGGGGGACACACACGCACAGACTACACAGACACACACTTACATACACACGTACACAAACACAAGCTCACAGACAAGAAAGTGATCTCATAAGATTTTCTTTCTTTCGGAAAGTAGGCTGATAAAAGAGTTCCATTTTAAAAAGGCTTTAAAGAAATATGTAATGCCTAAGTTATCAAAACATATGATAAAATAATACTTTTAATTAGGTATTGAAGCGTTGTTTGAGCAAGATTGACCCTAGGTAGCGGAAATATGTTCCGTGGCAAAGGCTGCAAAGCAAGGAGGCGAGGAGACGTCCACTGTCTTGGATACGTCACATGTTGTGTGGCCCAAAAGCATCAAGCGTCGAAGCCGCAGCAGTCCGCTATCTTCTCTCGGCCATGTTGGATGTGCACGAGTTTGACCTTCATCTGGGACTGTCTTAAACATAGGCAATCTTCGAGTGACCCCGTAGTCGAGAAAACCAAGAGAAATCGTAAAAATAATGGAAAAGTGAAGGAAATATATATTATTGTCTCCGACCATCATCTTGGTGGTACTGTAACCATAGCACAAAGTGTCTTTAAATACAGAATTAATGTAAAATCGAAAAAAAATAATGGCAACGATCTGAAAAATTAAACAATAAAAAACAAACAATTAAAATTTTATTTACAAATAAAATATATTGTAATTGTCTTATTAAAATAATGAGAGGTATTAAACTTTTGTAAAAAATCTTGATAAAATAAATAATACAATTATTAACAATTATAAAATAATTATTTTTTATTGACTAAATGTGGTAGTTGATGTGTGTGTTCCAGTTTTGGGTTCGTTTCCCGTACAGACGATGTATAACACCCACTCCTAGTACAGCTACACGCAGACGATTAACTCTCACCAATTTCTATCCGCTGTTTATACGGTAAGCCTCCGTCACACTGTTGCATTCGCTCCACCCCTACCTCTATATTTAATTAGCTGTTTAGTGCCCCTCTCCGCCTCCCCAAAAGTCACCGCCCAAGACCAACCCCAGCTACCTTGGCATCTGAAAAATATATAATCTACACAAGGAGACACCATCCCATCTATTTCCTCTTTCTCTGACCCTGTCCTCTTTTTGAAGGGATGAAAGCACCTTGCTGCAGGTGGCCCCTGCAGCAATGACTATATATTCGTGGCACAGTGTTAAAATTTCCGAGTATTTCAAGGTCGATTCCCAAGTTGTGCTAGGTATTTCTGTGTAGGATGTTGCACAACTGCTCGCATAGATGGCATACTGTTATAGATTTCCCCTACCAGGAGTTCATCATTCCATCTCAGTAGTGATACTAGCACTGGAGTCACAATCTTCCTATGACATGACATCAGATGTAATTGTATGTTTATGATGCAACGTCTCGACTTCTACAGATAAATAATGTGGTTAAGTTGCGCCACATTACAGTTCTTTGTCTGATGTGAGAGGTCGATGGCAGCACTATTGTAGGTGACCCATCCGAAAATTCTATGGCACTGATAGAACTACTACCGAAGAAAACGAAGGCATCACAAGTACCATCCCTAAAGAAGGCGATGGCACTATCGTATACCAAATTTGCCCTGGAGTGTCCTACAGTGCCATCGCAGGGCTTTGACTTATAAGCGAAGATGCAGTACCTGCACTCTTCCATCGACAAACTGGCAATCCCATAAGTTGCTGTTATTTACACCAATCCCATCTCTCGCCCCCTTTACAACCACCCCTCTCCCTGCTATCCTATCCGACCACTGCATGTTTTAAAGCGAAAGTCCATATTTATTCCCAAAATCATCTATACGAACTCTAACAGTTTCCTACCTGAATTATTATTACTCTCATTCAAATATGGGCTAAGTAATGTTTATGTTAGAAACTTAAATTTCCTTTAAATTCTGTAAATTCTTCATACGCAAAGCCAGTAAGAAACATTGCATTTAAAGAAATTGAAGGAATTATTATTTATAGGAAAAAACATATATGTAAACAAATTTTCCCACACAAAATTTAGTATACACTTAACAAAAATACATAATCAACAAAACATAATATCGATGACCGTTACTTTTATTAATTTGTCCCAATAGAGTCTAAATCATATTTTTTATCTGCAGATATTGAATCATGATTTTATGCTACCTTGCAACAGACAGAGCAATTCATTTATAGCAGAAAACAGCAGCACTCTGCGAAAAGCCATACAAATTGCAGGATCGCTACGAAGACCATCAAGACAAGCAGCAGTCTTACCTGTTTCCGATACACCATCGGTTGCATTATCGGTGCAGTATAGACCCAGACATGATGGTGGCAGTGACATCTGGCTCAACACCAGGTTCGTTGGTAGTAGACCCAGCATCAGTAGCCCTGGGAAGACTGCTCGCTGGGCGACGACAGCATCGGCAATTGGGTGCTGGATCCTTTCGGGAACTGGAGGCACATCCATCAGAAGATGCAGCATTTTCGGTCGTGGAACTGCTGATGGGTACATGGTGCCGACTATGCGTTCTCCGATGTCTGGCCATCTGACTCGAGGTTTTAGCAGACTCGACTGGTGGTTATGAGTTCTGCTTCATGCAATCTGTGTTGAGAGAATTCGTGCACGCAGAAAAATTCACCACATCTCCAACGATGACAGAAATATATGTTTCAGGATGCATGTGAAAGACTGCACACTTTCCAGCCTGGCAACAGGTTACCATCTGCTGGCTTGTCTCATACGATAGGAGAAAGTGATATAATTTTAAATCTTGCATGCCAATAATATCGCAGATTTCTGTGTACATGCATAAGTAGACTATGTATCAGTAGCTGTAGTCGATGGTAGAGTGACCAGGCACGACATTCAGATATATCTTCTTAGGGTGAAATTCAAACATCTTCGTCTGGGAACCAGAAGCAAACTGAAGGTAGGGAGATGCTCGTGCTTCTATATATACATGTGAAGAACATTCGAAAGCCTTGGTTTGATTTGGGCGATTTTGTGTCTAATCTTAACTTATGAAATCCCGTTCCAAGGCTGAAGTACACAATTTATGTAGCAGCTGCGTATTCTTCACTGTGCAGGCCCAGTGATGTTTTGACCTGTTGAAGGCATGCATATTTGACTTACTGTACATTTTAATAAGTTTGCGAAGTGATGGACACCCATACTCGGCATGCACATTGATGATTTCCTCTTCAAATTTTTACAAATTTCTTAGCCACTTTTTCGGCTTAGGCCCTGGAAACAGATCACAGAGCATGTTTCCTACCTGACGATACATAATCTTGCCTTCCTCCTACTTCAGTCGATGGCAGTACATGGCTAACTATGCAATGGTTTTGTCTGCCCTCCTCTTTCAAGAGTTTCCACAGGTTCTCTGGACAGTGTAGGTCTCTTGCCATTATCTCCATGGGTCACAGCGACCCCCTGTAAATCTTGTAGTATACAATACGTCTCTTGAAGCTGACAATGCTCGAAGGCGACCAAACTGATAAAGCACTGAACCGTTATATTTATATATTCTCCACAGCACTCATGATAGTATTTTGATGGGCGTGTCTCGGTTATTGTATGATACGAGCCAGTCTGGAAATATCAGCTATATGTGTGCAGGAATATTCCCATGAATCATGAATTAGATTCTGCAGTCGATTAGATTCAAGGTTATATGCTCGTCCTGTTTACTCACATAGAAAATCATGAGTGGGGCCATTCTCTTGAAAGTAATAAAGCTCAACATTTTTGACTAAGCATGCGCATAATATGCATTTGGGAATTACACATACATCTGACATGTGAATATGACTGTCCATTTTCAAAGTTCCTCTTCATGCACACACATGGATATCTTCCACTATTCAAAATTCTTTCACAATTTCAATTTGACATGTGTGGAGCTGCGAACAGCTCATTATAACATTGTGCTGTCCTCTGGTGTGCAGCCCTATGATCTTAGTTTATCAGAAGAAAAGCTGGACTTACTATCGAGTTGATGTACCAGCTTGCTGTCCATCCAGGGTAGGTCTCAAGACTCCATGACCTAGAAGCCACATATATGTTTTTGCATCTTCTATGTTCCTCTGCATATTTATATGTTCGGCAGTGCTCGATTCAACATGTGGCAGCATCCCTTCGATACGAACTTACATCGGTGGTATACAGAAACCCTGTAATCGTCTCCGATTCTTCAGCTTGCTATCTTGGCCACAGACAGCTCATTCGGCATAAACAATAGGTAATTTTTATAGTAACTTATTCCCACATTTCGTTATTAATCCACATTGACATCACTGAGAAAATACATGATACAATAGACCAGGTGAACAATTCCATTGCTCGAGATTTTCGCCGATGCCAGGTTGGTTCCATCGTCTTTCGAAAGTGTCCCCCTTATTTGCAGGAAAGACTGAAACAGAATAAGTGCAGATATCTTGGCGCTGTATTGCGATCTGAACTTCCGATGGTAGTGTGTGTGGTCCAATAAATAAAGGCTGGGGTGCGTGAAGTTCCACCTTCGACAAGCTTTCTTCAGGAACAACTGGTTCTCCGATGTTTAGGCAATTGCCCCTGGCGATCGATTTTGAAGCCGAGACTGTGGAGGAACATCACGTTTTACATGTTAATACCACGGTGTTCTGCAGTGTACTTACAGCTTTTGGTCGTCGTACATCTTATACTCGTATTCTCAAATGCTGGCACAGGGTGATATCTTCGTTTCGAAAGTTCATTAACTCTCCATGCAGGCCGACGATAGACACAACCTCCTCGTGTCCTCTCTTCGCGATCACTGGAATCGAAATGATGCTTCGTGAAGCCACAACCAGTTTAAAACTGGAAAAAAGAATGTTGCTTGAACTCACGCATGCACTTTTCCAAAAAAAGTATCCCAAAAGTGGTGCTTATAAGTACGAAAATCACAGAAAAATTGACATTCTCACATACGTTTTCAGTGGAATAGTACTGAAAAGCAATACAGTTCTGAAGAATATAGACGACGGCAAGAACATCGACTACATATTCTGGGACAACCTGACCGAGCTGTTGATAAGCTGTAACTGCTGGTCGCTTCACAAAGGGTTGGAAATTACTCCCACTCTAATGAGATAAATTCGATCATCGAAAAATTTAAGGGGGAGCCTACATGATGAGTTAATTGGGAATCGTCCGTAAACGGCATGTGGCCACGCGATGCAACTACCACCAGCGAAAAGTCGTGATGTGTGGGATGAACAAACCTTTTTCAAGATAACCTTGCGTATATAGTGCTGTATGGTCGGGTAAACAAAGTGTACAAATACATGTTCACTGCCATCGATACATATAGAAAATTTGCCAGGGCCAGTGGAGTCAAGTCGAGTAATGTGGTTGATGCCGCGAAGGCGATGGCAGGCGTAAAGTACGAAGGTCATGTCCTGGACAATCAACAAACTGACCAGGGCAAGGAATTTTACAAAGCTAAGTTCAAGGGCTGATGAAGAAAAATGGCATGAGCAATTATTCCACATACAGCAATCTCAAAGCATCTGTCGTCGAGAGTTTCAACAGAACTCTGAATGTCAATATGTGGTTGAAGCTACTCTCGAAACTCGTATGCGAATATAACTCTTTGGTGCTCTCGACCACTCATATGAAGCCCGAAGGTGCTAAATACATCTCATTGCTTCGAACTGTTGACACTATTTCGATAGGGAGAGATACTCGCATGCCCAAAGCAGAGGTCGGCGACCTAGTGCACATGAGGGAATAAAAACATAAATAAATATACAATCAGTATTTTAATGTGAGATGTCCTTGAAATACGTGTGCGCATGCGTAGCAACCCCAACAGCAGAGAGCTGTTTGGAATTCGGATTCGTTTTGACTTTTGAGATACGGGGGTGAAAAAACCAGTTTGTTAGATACTCGTAGATAAAAAAGATGAGAGGGGATAATATGTAAATGTATTACTGTGTTGTGACTGTAAATCTGGGTAAGTAGTCTACTTAGATGTGTGATAAGTGTGTGGAGAATGTTGTCAAAAGTAATTGTACTGCAACAAAACAGTGTTCTTAGCTCCAATCACATGTTAACTTATGTTTTACATATATTGAGATATCGTGCAAATGTAGGTGCAGAGTTAAAGGCAACTTTAGACGGCCCTGGGAAAATGGATCAATTTACAAGCCCCGCCATACAGAATTAAATAATTCAATCATGCAATGAAGTAATTATCAACAAACATTTTACCAAAGTCAACAAATCAAATCGTTTTTCTCTGTTTCTCGATGAGACTGCAGATGCCAGTGGGATAGAACATGCGTCTCTTTGCATTCGGTGCGTGGAATCTGATGCTGGATATTTTAGACTTACAGAGGATTTTCTGCAATTCATCCCTGTTACTGACTTAACTGGAAGAGGCTTAACTTCCTTAATACTCAAAAACTTGACGGAACTTGGAACATTAATTCACTTTTTAAGGAAACAAGGTTACGATGGAGTTTCATCTATGTCGGAAATATTTCAAGGAGCACAAGCTGTGGTCAGAGAGTCTCGTTCTACTTTTTGTAGTTTCACACATTTATTAATCCATTTTATAAATTGTGATTTTATTTCTTTTTATATACTATTTCACTTGGTTCTTTCGGATCTTAATAACTCCAAATGCAAATTTTGAGCATTAATTAGTTAAGCAAACGTGGCATATCTGGGATTCTAAATTTATTTTTAGTAAAATGTAGCGTGTATATTTAGTATTAAAAATTTATGTCGGTATTTAAGGCGCACGAAATCTATATTTAAAGAGTGATGAACCCCCCCCCCCCCCCC